>NJDC01001326.1:35478-125802 GCA_002245475.1 Calephelis virginiensis
TTTAGAGTCATTTAAAAAGTATAACAGCTATAAAATGAGAAAAATAATAATAAAAGACAAAGAAAACGCCACTTGGCACGACAAGGTTCGAACCTTCAACCTCACATGTTGAATCCGGCTATCTAACCGCTACGCCATTTACAAGTTAACCTATTATATAAAATACGGTATTAAATACTAAGAACCTAGTCCCACAATTTTAATACTTGCATGTGTGTGCGTAATCTTTGTTCACGTATAATGTATCGCCTGTAATGAATGTTAGTGTCAAAACAATTTAGTTTTCTCAAAAACATGAGTGCTGATAGGCTTACATGCGTTTCATTTGTCTTAAGAAACAATCGGAAAAAGGCGCAAATTTGCATAAAATTAGTTTATTTGTCGTTTATAATACTGAAATAAATAAAAACGTGTAATTTGACAGAATAGCGCCATCTCTTGTAATTTTTTGCCTAGCTGTGTTGAACGTTTGCCCTTAAGGAAAAAAGTAAGAAATTGCCGTATATAATTTAAAAATATTTATTACTCATTTGTTTCTTCTCCATAAAGGTTTCTTATCATTTATGTAACTTCATATTCATGTTTAACTTTTACATAATTTTCCTTGATTCTCATTGTGTCACTTCAATTTTGGCAATTTAACGTCACCTAGTGCACTTTGCTCTGTATATGCATCATCAACAACAGGAACAATCCAATCTTTGAAAAATCGCCACTTTCCCACTTTTTTTGTTTAATACGTTTACCCTTTTTGACGTAAAAGGTCCTTTGGAATCACAATCACTTATTTTATCAGTTTAAATCACAGTCAAACCAAGTGAACTATTCGAAATGTTTGAGCTATTCGACCCATACTTAGATCTCATAAATTCATAGATAAACCAAATACTTTACTATTATCATGTTGTCATATTCATTATTTACTGAAGTCCTGAAGAAAGAAATGTCCCAATACAGCGATATGAACTGTTTTAGCCGCATGTCGGGATTTCACCGACTATCGGTTAAGAGTGGTTCGTTTAGCTGCACTCTGGTTAAAAAATGTTTTGTTTCACATATAGCCATTTGCCGTATTTTTGATACAGCATTAAAAGTCCTGCCGTATGCCGTATTTTGTGACAAAATAAATGTGAATTACCGTATATTACGGCAATTGGCGTATCAATAACAACACTGGTCAGCAGTCAGAGTGTAGTGTTGCAATTATCAGATAATCTAGAAACTTTTGGTTGTTAAATAAGTCGTGAAAAACAATTGAAAGCCATATTTATAAAAGAAGAAGAACTTTCGGTTGGCGGGAACGGTCGATGGAGGAAGGCGCGCTTTTCGAGGGTACCAAAGTAACCAATCTCTAAGATAAAATTGTATTATTCTAAAGGCCTTCACACACGGCAGCTATAATGTACATTAATATACATTACATCCCGGGATGTAAAGCTTTACATTACATCAATGTATCACACACACAGCAGGTATTGTAATGTATCTTTCCCTTCATTTCATTAGCATACGTCCAAATTGACTCACTTTTTAGACATTGATCTGTTACACAGGCTGTTCTTATTTTTATATATTTTATTTAGATGGACCCCTCTAGTTACTTACAATTAGATTTACTAGATAGTTTATCAGAAGATGATTCGTATTGTAACTTTGATGTACGTATTGCTACATGTGCCAAAAACAGAAAATTGAAAAATGGAAGGGAATAGACAGACTGTTTGTACAAGTTCGGTTTGTACCTACACAGTACACCGGACAAACGCCAGAAAATGGGTTCTATCCTACTCTCTTGGAGATGGAACGCTAACGAAACCCTTTATGTGGTGTCTCTGTCTGTAACAGCAATTTTTTGAACATCCTGTTCGTAAGGAAATGTATTGAGATGTATTAAGATGTCGAGATGTATCGGAATGTAAATGTATATTTTGGTATCTTTCTGCAACTTTAGATACGAAGATCTAAAAATGTACATTATAGCTGTCGTGTGTGGTCTCCTGACGATTTCTATAGAAAGATGTAATGAGATGTATCGTGCTGTAATGTATATTTTTACATTATAGCTGTCGTGTGTAAAATGCTTAAATTAATGAGTTTGTAAATATTACTTAGTGATATCTGTATGTGATTCTTTCTTTTTTTTAGGTTTTGGCCTTATCGTTAGTATTTTGCCATTAGTCACGTAGAAATTTGCAAAAAAATTTATATACATTTTAAACAATTAAAATTAGTCATCAGTCATAAGTCGTCAGTAAGTCATATCAGGCTCTTGGGTAAAGCTGTGGCCTCATTACTCAAGCTCATGTAATGAGATTTGGTGGCAACGAGAAACTACAGGATATGCTAATTTCTTCATGATTATTTCATTTGTGCAGTTTCACTGAACAAAACTGTATAAAATGCCACCAAAATTGACTCAATTCACTCAATATCAACACGAAATTCAATAATTATGAAAAAACTTCGAACATCTTTTTTCTTGATGGCGCCAAAAACCTCAATGTGATTCTGTAAATAAAATATACCAAATATAAATAAATAAATTAATTTAAGATATATATTTAGGATGTAATAGATAAACAATGTTAATCGAAACACGAGACCAAAAAATATACCTACACGTGAGTAAATTGTTTATGTTGGGTTAAAAAAGGGTTGTCATTTACCGCTTAGATAACTATGTCGATAAATGTATATACCTACAGTGTATTGTTTATTTAAATGAACTAGCTAGTTAATTTAAATGTTCCGTATTGATCTCAGTCCCTTTGGAGAACATACCAAAGAGTATATAAATACTACGTAATAAGAAGCGGGACTTCCATAAATACATAGCAAACCCGAATTTGTCTAAAGTTTACTTGAAAAATTATAAAACGTATAATTTTGAAAGTATGTCTAAAGCATTGACCTCTAAGTATAGTCTAAAGGCATTCAATTATAAGGCAACTAGTGTCATATGATTTGGGCGAATAAAAGACATAGCAACCTTTTTTTTATGAAACTGGAACATACATTCGTCTAGTAGGTCTAATCTGTGGGTAGGTCGTCAAATATTAGCTTTACTTCTTCTTCTACTTTTATAAATATGGCTTTCAATCGTTTTTCACGACTTATTTAGCCAATGTCAGGTACGGGTTAGCTCTACTTATTATCAATAGTATAGTCACTGGTAGATTTCTACGTCACTCCCGTTTTTTGTGTTATCATCTTAGCTTTTTTCGAGAGACACTGCAATGTTTTTCAAATGCTATCGACGCTAAACATCTTATAGGTGCATCGTTGTCCTGTGGCCAGACTCTCAGGCGTATGGTGCAAGTTTAGCTGCTCAACCTTTTACAGCAAAATATCACACGGACAAAACAACTAGAAGTGTTTATCCATGGGGCGTATTACACTGTTAATATTATCATGATCCTAATATCGCGATATCGCAAGTATTGAAATGGGCTATTATATTTGTCAATAATATCATCATCAGTATACAGTTGAATGTACTAGAGTGACGTTGTGTTTCACATTCGATTAAAATTAAATTAATCTGAATTCTACATGGATAACAGTAGAAAAGCAGCTATAGCAATAATACTTGTATTAACGTTGAAATCTAAAGAGAAGAGAAGTGCTGAACTCTTTTGCAGAATAGACCATCTACCTTTCGACTAGTCAGCCCGTAAAAGGCGGCCTAATGATTACCGTCACTAGCACCGTGACGTCGTACTAGGTGATAAGAGTTTCGCAGCAACCCGTCCGGATTGGTACTACCGCCTTACCTATTTCTGTCGCCATAACGTCAATGCTTGCCGTTGACGTGTTCCGGTTCGGAGGGTAAGGTAGCTGGTATACTTACTTTGGGTCTAGGCTTAACTTCCCGGCCTCAGGTTGGCAACACATCACTACCGACTTTAGTGTTTCTAGACGGCATGAATTTCTTCTCATCAGAAAATCTATCTGTTAGTTTGCCTTCTATTAAAATATAAAAAAAAACACACCTAAATAAGACACAAGAAATGATCTTGGGCGTCGATGTGGACAATTTCGGCAATTATTTTAAAATATTTATGTTTAGGGTTCCACAGAGCTGGACACGTTTCATATAAGAGAATAAATTCCTTTAAGTCATTATTTCCTTCGTTAACATTACTGTCAATGACACAGCGTATGCGTATTTTGTCACACATCGTCACTACTCACACGTTGTTCCGCTATGGCTGCAAGCGAATACTGACATAAAATATCTCATCTTACATTTAAATATCAACCCACGCCCCCTGAATATCGTGGATTTCAAGATTTCCAGAAATCTTGTGATATTATCATGATACCGCGATACAGCATTTTACACAATCAATATTGTCATGGTATCTTGATATTATTGATAATTAATACTACCCTATTATCTCTTAAATCTATGGTCTCGAAGTTGTTGGACTTAAGCATTTCACATACGGCAGCTATAATGTAAAAATATGCATTACAGCACGATACATATATTATTACACGATATTAAATGGCATTTGATTTTTTATTTAAAAAAATAGCGCTTTTTTATATTAGGAAGTTGTAAATACCGAAAAATTCTGAACTGGATTTATAATCTGGCAGCACAGACGCACGCCGTGAGTCATGGTACCTATGGCATGCGAATTGCGATAGATTTTTAAAACCGCCATTTTGTTTTGTCATCTCGAACAAACCTCGAAGTAAATACATTTTTTTGAAGTTATTAATTGTTTCGTGCTTATAAAGAATCCAAAATGAGTCACGGAAGACCACCGCCGCGTATTGATGGGATGGTTTCTTTGAAAGTAGACAATCTCACTTATAGAACTACACCGGATGATTTGCGTCGCGTCTTCGAAAGGTGTGGTGATGTTGGAGATATATACATCCCCCGAGACAGATACACTCGTGAAAGTAGAGGATTTGCCTTTGTCAGGTTAGTAAAACTTCACATCAAGTAATGTGTCGACATGAAATTGCTTACTTTGAGGTTAATTGAGCATGTTTGCGTTCAGGTTCTATGATAGACGTGACGCCGAAGAAGCACTCGACTCGCTCGATGGTCGTATGTTGGATGGCAGGGAGCTGCGTGTTCAAATGGCCCGATATGGAAGACCGTCTTCACCTTACAGAAGCCGATACGACCGACGTCGCAGGTACCCTAAGTATTTCAAGTGAATTACGTTATTGAATCTTGTGGTTCGGTGGACGTTTTATTAATGCAACTAATATTTATAGTAAGCATAAGATGAGTCCCATCGGTTTAACAAACACAAGCTTTTTTAAACGTAATGTTTATTCCTGTGAAATGGTATTTTTTTAGCCACTCGCGTTCACGGTCTCGTTCACGTCGTCGATCCAGGTCTCGTTCAAGGAAGCGGTCGTACTCGCGCAGCCGTTCTCGCTCCCGTTCCCGCTCGCGCTCCCGCTCCGACTCGAAGAGCTCCAGAGGCCGAACTCGTAGCCGCAGCCGTTCGCGTTCCCGCTCCAGGCATTGAAGTTCCAGGTACTTGTGATTTTGAATTTATGTTATGACAAAAAAACAGAGCTATTAAATAAATATGCCCTTATCAAACAATCGTAAATATCAACATACTGAGAATAGAAGTGTGTTTTGGTTTTGACCATAAGACTAGATGCTAAGAATCTTGTATTTGTAAGGTTATCTGCTTCAAAACTAGAACATAACAATGTTCATTCAGTTCAGTGGTAAAAATGTTATAATAAATAAAAAACGAACAATCAAAAGACCGAAACTGTACTCATTTCATGAAATCAAGAAATTTGATACGCTATAGGTATAAAAATAACACTTTAAATAGGTTTTTTTATATATTGGAAGGCAAACATGCAGACAGATTTCCTGATTGTAAGCAATTCACCCCACCTGGAGATACCCAAGTTAGTAATAGTGCATTACCAACCTGAGGCTGAGATGTTAGGCCTCGAGAAAAAGTATGTTTACTGACTACCTTACTCTCTGGTCTGGAACACTTCAAAGGCAAGCACTGACATTATGACGAGAAGGAATAGGTAAGGCTGTCTATTCTGCAAAGAAGATCGGACCAGAATTGGGAAAGTTAAAAATAGTTGTTGACATAAATTAAGTAAATTTTATTAAGTACTAGCTGTTACCTGTACTTCTTTTAATCTTGATTTTTTCAAGTAGTGTCAAACTGGATGTTGTGCAAATTTGATTAAAATCTATTTCGTAGTTTTGGTGTCCATCATAATCAAGTAATGTAACATGTAATTTATATACTTAAAGAGAAGTAATTGTAATAAGTCATCAGGATTTTCAATTTTGCAATTATTTAGTGTCATTTAATATGTTGTTTTTCTGTTCAGGTTGACAATCGTACCATGTCATGCTGAGAAGTTGTTTATTTCACACCATGCAGCCTTTTGATAAGGTACTAGAAAACTACAATATAACTAGACCTAACTATGTTTATAGGGGTACAATCTACAAAAAACAATCAACAAACTTTAGTTCATAGGTTAATGCTATTTGTAATTTAATACATTTTTTCTTCTGGACAATACATTATTGAGAGTTTGGCTCAGGTGATTGCTACATAATATAAGTTCTGAGCTCAGTTTGAATGTACCATAATTAACCGATATCACATTTTTTAATGGTTTATTTAAGAAAATGTAATGTTAGTTAAATATGTTATGTTTAGACTTAGCTCCAATCTTTCATGATGTGTTTGGAATTAACCTTAACATTGTAGCTTTGGTATCAATTTGTTATAAGATCCTGTTTTGTATTGTAAATGTTTTAATATGTCTCAATTTAATGATTACACACATGTAATAATTTTTACATTATCTAAAGAACAATTTATTTAAGTGTATTTTTCTGTGACTTGTTATCTATTGGTGGGTATCGCCTAACATTCGCAAGATGTACTTTCAGGTTATATAAATTAATCGGAAGACCATATAGACTGAAATGGATATTTGGGCTAAATTGGGCATAGTTCATCCTACTTTGTGGTAAATAACATGTCAGCTCTTTTCGTCAAAACACTATTATTTATATGGGTCTGTTTCTATGATGAGTATTTTAAATTCAGTACTATGATTCGTTCACGTCAAGGAAAAAGTGACATCGGCAATGTTGCAATACATCCAATCAATTCACTAATGGGAATTTCTACTTTTCTGTGAGTTAAGTTGAGGTTTTTGATAGGTTGTTGAAGTCACTATTTTCTCAATGTTGACAAACTAATTAGTGTAAAAGACATTTACATAGTTCAACTTTCTTGTTATGAAGTAACAATTTACATTTTGTGTGTGTTAAAGCATCTTTGTGTTTGCAAAAATAATGAAATATCATGATAGCTGAAAATAATAATTGTTGAAATACAAGTAAAGAATGTCAAACTAAATACTCATTAATAAAATATTTGAAATTTTGCTGTCCATTGTAAAGTACATGTCTTTTATTAATAGAATAACAACTAGCCGTTTAGTTTTTAGTTATAATGTAACATTAATTGAGATGTTGGTATGCTCAGGGCATGGAGTTTGCGGGGAGCGAGGCAGTTTGCGGGGAGGGGGTTTTGCCGTTTGCTGACAACTGCTGAATTGCTGTTGTTGCTGAACTTAAGTTATGAGTAACCTTTTATATTATTGACAAACACGAAATTGGCCGCAAGGAACGGTTTACTTTCACTTGTTGTCTATTTTGTAAAATCAAACATTTAGTGATATATAGTATATCAATGTTAATATTCAATGAGATGGTTGTACAATGTTATGAGGCAGACATAAGTAAACTAATACATGCATTTGTTTGGCAGGCCGGTGCTGTTCGCTGGCCTGTTTGCTGTGGCAGTTTCCTGTGCTGATTGCTGTGATTTGCAGATACACATTCACCTAAGTTTCACACTTAAGAAACTCCCTCCCTGCCCTAATGAGTCAATACCAGAATGCTGCTACCACCTGTATTTTTTTTAATATAGGTTTTTTCCTCTTCTAGTTTTATTTTAAAGAAAAGGTTGCGCTAACGTAACTTAAGTATTAACTTTAGTGATTAGTATATTATTTTTAACAGATAAGGTCAACCTTTTCTCTAAAATTGTTTATGTCAAGAAAGAAGAATCATCTGGACCCCTGGCACAGATTAGTTTTAACATTTGTCTTAATAAAATTGCAAAATACATTTTTGTTTCATTTACGTGATATCATTAGCGGCCCGGCCCGCCTTAGTCTGTTTGGCAATGCGATGCGCCTCGTTCCGACACGCTCCGCCCCGTCTACAGTCTGCGCCATCTAATACTATCGCTTTGACACACTTACGACGACAATACAACATCGCAATGACACTTGTTACTGACCGTTTGCGACTAGGCTAGGCTTGCTGCCGTATGCTTAAACGTTCATTTAGTACATCGTTCACAATGTTTCAACAGGAACGGAATCATAGACAAAGAACAATGAATACGAAGAATGAATAGTTTGTCGCGCGCTGCCATTGGACAAGGCGTTTAAGATGTGATCGAACGAGTAAAACAAATTATGTTATTTTGACCTTGATTGTCATTGAAATAGAGACCACATTAAATTAATTTGATGAATAACAAATTTGAAAAATATTTTAAACACATTTTACATTACGTAAATATTTTTTATAAAGATTATGTAACATCATGTTAAAAAATAACAAACCAATCATATGGAAAACACCTATCATTGTAAATATTTTTATTTTAAAATACGCCATTCTAAAAATAACACTACTAATGGAGATGAAACTTCTCTTAAACATTTTAGAATGAGAGTCCTAAGCCTGCAAAGTATAAAGGAAAATCAAAATATTCTTGATTAATTCAGTGACGAGCGTTAGAATCGTGAGACCTAACTTTCTAATGTACCTACTATTAAACTAATAGTACTAGAAGTCCGAACCAGTACATTTGAATAATTGAACTAGTACGGAGCGATCTTAATTATTGTGACCGGACAATAACAAGTCTGTTTGCGGCACTCAAATATGGATCTTATTTATTACTTAATACTAAGATGAAGATTTTGTGTGAACTCCATTTTTTAAAATTACACTCGATCAAGTCATATCGTTCATGTAAATAAAAGTCTTAAAGCTAGGTTGCCTCACTATTATTATCTTTAAGGTGCTATAATTGACTTTGTAGGTATCTACTAGGGAGTTTTGGCGCCATCGAGAGAAAAGATGGTCGAAGTTTTTTCATAATTATTGAATTTCGTGTTAATATTGAGTGAAATTAGTCAATTTTGGTGGCATTTTGTACAATTTTGTTCAGTAAAAGTGCACAAATGAAATAATCATAAAGAAATTAGCGTATCGTATATTTTCTCGTTGCCGCCAAATCTCGTTACATGAGCTTGTGTAAAAAGGCCACCGCTTTACACAAGAGCCTGACATGACTTATTGACGACTTACGACTGATGACTAATTAAAATTAATTGAAATTGATATAAAATTTGATGCAAATTTCTACTTGACTAATGGCTAAATACTAACGTGAAGGCCAAAACTTAAAGAAAGGTATCTACTATTGTAGTCTTTTAGTAAACTTGGAACATCAGACCTATAAAAAAGTATGTTACTGGTCTGAGCTAAGAATTTGTTTTTTATTCACTAAAAGCCAGATACCGTTACACGATACTTAATTTATCCAAATGAACAAGTTATTCATCAGATATTTAGTTTTGAGAAAAAATTGTATCATTTACTTTCAATGATTTCGGGATATCATAGTTTTGTAAGAACCTGCAATAAAATAATGAACCAAGCGCTCACTTGTGTTGTAAGTACAAGGCAGGGTACTCATGACTCATGAGGGACGAAGGAGCTGACTGTTACTTCGAATTTAAGCGTTATCTTGTATTTCATAATGAGGAAATTTTCTTGATTGCCATTCCTTATCATAATAAGATTGATCAGAAACAATAAATTATATAGGTAGCAAGCAGTCTACTTGTATTCCTGCGCTGTGATTTAGAAATTCATGGGTTAATGGATTTATAATATAGTTTGCGTTCTAATAAAAAGTAATCTTCGTTTTATTTCTTTAATTACAATTTCGAGTAAAAATTTACGTATTAGTTTAATAGAAGAATATGGCTCCCCCTGCCGGCTGCCTGCTGTATCCTGGATTGGTTTGCGAGGAATGGACACCCGAGTTCATCAATTTCACACTGAACGGCGATTTACGTTCAACTATTCCTCCACGTTTCATTGGATGACCCTAAAACGTTAATAACATTTATAAATCTGTCTATACAGAAGAATGACCTTTTGAAGCTTGTTTGCCTTTCAGCGGCTACTCTTAAACGGGCCTACTTAAAGGTTAGATAACAGCGACCAGGAGAAGTCTCTCCTGATCGTAAGAGCGTCATATATGATTATGGTGATAACCGTGGTCTGTAGACACCATAGATGTTACTGTCCTGTTGCCGGAAAGTGTGGGTATCCCTACCCTGCCTTCCGGACTGTAACAAGAGACTGTCATTATGGGGGCAGGAACATAAACGAGGCGGATTCCTAACCGAGTAAGTAGCTGCACATCATTCCACCACCTGTGGTCTTAGTGGTAATGACACATTTAACCTATGCTCGCCTGTTACGAGCTTTCAGGTAGGAAAGGCAGATGTCCTATTCTACATAACGGAACCCGTATCAACGTGCTATAGTACTAGTACTGATAAGTAACCAGGCAACGGCGAGACGACTGTGTTTCTTTTTTATTTTTCTTTTGGATGTTTATAACGCTAAAGTCCTTTTTAGAAAGATGGGTCAATTCCGAGGTTGTCTCATATTAATTTTATTATGATCCGTCATGTGGTTTTTGAGTCAAGCTTAATAAAGCATACGTTTTAGTTACACGCGATTTCGTCAGCAAAGAATACCTAGTTACAAGAGCGTCGCCAGCCGATGGTCTAAATGGGGGCAAGTTGATACGGAGATTGAGAAAAATATACATTGTAGGCTCAATCGGGAGCCTTGTGCCCTCGACTTTTTGACTTGCCTTGCATTTCGCTCTAAATAGTAGCAAAAGTACTAGAATAATCGATCAAGTCAAGAGACTGTTTGCTTTATCATTATTTTAGAATCTCTAAGAGAGGGCAGCTGCCCCTCTTGCTCCCCTTGGCGACGCCCTTGCCTAGTTATAATTTTTAATGAAAACATTATCCCCCATTATAGTCTTATGGTAATTAAATTTTGAATGTATATATTGATTGTTAATGTGTAACTGGAGTCTCGTAACTAGGATTATTTTAGAACTTTGGGATCACATAAAATTTCATCAAAATTGGTTCACATTAAATTTCAACACAAGTGGTTTGTTTAGCCGTGTAAACAACAGACTGACTTTCGCACTGGATAGATCATAAACGAGGTTGGTACATGTAACGCGTCTATAGCTAATAATCTTTTAACCGCCATGGTCTTAAAAATAAGACATACGACACCTAGCTCGCACCGCCACCCTCTTAAAAATAAGACTAATTTCTGACTTGTTTTTGAAGTGATTGCCTGTATTTTCAAAATTATCTTAATACAGGACTCCCAACAATTGTTATAAAAAAAAAGTATCTTCACGCCCATGTCCCCGAAGTGGTAGGCAGAGGCACAACCAAGGCACCCACGACTAGCCGAAGACACTAAGTCTCACAATGTGATAGGTGGTAAGCCTATCGCCAACCGGGCACATTTCCAATCCCGACCAACATTTTTTTATTAATTAGAAAATTGGAAAAATCCAATTTTCTTTATGTTGGCCGACCCGGGATTCGAACCCAGGACCTCATGCATTCAAGTCCAACACCCGGACCGCTAGACCACAGAGGCGACTATTGTTACCGCTAGACGACAATTGTTATAAATATTAATTATAGAGATGGGACAATGTTTATTGTACAGTAGTGCCTCGATAGTAAAAAAAGACGCATCTAACACTTTTACCAAATTTGAGTTAGGTATATAGATTGCCGGAATCAGAATAAAAAGGCGCATTTTTTTGTAATTTTAATATGTTGCTAACCACCTCCTGTGCGGTTTGCGGGCGCTTCTGTACACCTTTTTACACCCGATCGAAGATGAACAGACGATTTATTTAAAACAATTGAAAAGTCGCATTTATGTAAATCATGTCCTAATACTTAGTAGTTTCAGTTTAAGTTCAGTAATAAAAAAGGCGCATATTTGTCCCTATTTCTTAGAAGAAGATAAAAAGACGCAAAGTTATCATTTGTAATTAGCTAATTGAAAACCGCGTTCACATTAAGATGAACGACCGCATCTAACCACTTGTGCCCTATTTATGCAACTAAATAGTTTTTTTTTATTCTTATGAAAAAAAGGCGGAAATACCTATATACGTCCATTTCTGTTAAAATAATATTCTGGATAGATAGACGAAATACTTAGAGGAAAAGCACAACTAATAGTGGTTTAAATGTAAACGACGCATATAGCCATTTACGTCTGTTCACTTAAGTATAATATATTTTTCATCATTTTTTATGCTAAGATCAAACAGTTTTTTTGTTATTTTTATTACATTAATTTAATAAATTCATAATATTATTAAACCTAGTACAAACCCTCTTTAGTAGACATTACTTTCAAGTGTTGAATACGTAGATATTTTAATTGTCTAGAAGACAGCAAGAAAATTCTTGTTTCGTTTATTAAAACATTTATTTCTTCCGTTTTTACTTTTCGTTAGATATACCTTTTTAACTATCGGGGGCAGAGTAAGAGAGTTATTAACAAAATCATAGATATCGATTTTTAGATAATTTTTGTAAGCACTTTTTTGTATTGGTTTAGATTGTTTTTATATGACCGGCGGTAGAGGCACGTTCAGTAAAAATGCTACGGCGGTTAAAAGGTAAAGGGTCTTTCCAAAATAGGTGTTGAAATTTTCATTAGTTACTCTTACCAATGGAATTTTAACTGGTGGAATCTTATCCTGTGTATTCCTCAATCGTCTCCAAGTCGGGCATCCGATAGTCTCGGGCTGGATGTATAGATCCTCCTTATCCGCAAACTTCTCAGTACAATGGTTATAGGTCGCTGTTAAAACTATGTCTAGACTGTCTTCTGGCAAACTAAGATTTAGACAAATATTTAATTCAATTTTATGGTCAGAGCTCAGAATTGCTACAATTAAAAAAGTTTCTTACGTCCATAACCCTGAAAATGTAGCCGGAAGTACTTACAACCAGGACCACCCATCACGGCCCACGTCTAGTCGAAAACACTATGTCCGGCAATGTACTTAATTTAATTATAAGGTTGCAAACCTATCGCCAACCTGGCACATATCCGATCCCGAGCAACGTTGTTTTTATTAGAAAATTAAAAAAAAAACACTGGTTTTTAGAGCCCGACCCGTGGGTCGAAATCCGGGACTTCATGGAGCTAATCCATCGAACCGATAGCTCACACAGGCACGATAAAAATAATATACTTACTATACAAGAGCTTACATGGATTAGTTTATTTTAAACCAGAACGAGTCATCGGTTCGTATTTTATACAAAGTTTAGTGATAATTTCTGTGTAAATTATTTGATTCATTTAGGTATCGCATTTTCTCCTTGTTTCAAGTGCGGTTCACTCTGAGTGATGTTGGTTTTCTTAACGAAGGTGATAATTCTTCTACGGCCCAACTAAACTAATTTTTTTAAGTAATCGTTATCTTCTTTTAACGTGAGAAGGAGAAAGAGATAAAACACGTTTAGTGCTGTTAGATTATTTTCGAGTAGTACATAGTTACATAATATGTAAAACTTCTACAGGCTTTAACCTATTTCTCGGAATAAGTTAGTTAAAAACCTCATGAGTTAATAAGTATATACCCACTGGAAACGCCTAAAATGTTCTTTCATAAGTTTTTATTTCATTGGAAAAATAAACATAACCTACACCTAAAATAAGGTTCGACAATGTGTGTTATAACCGGCACTTCTACCTACACACCTACATACTACTAGCGGTTCAGTTGTTGGACTTGAATGCATGAGGTACCGGGTTCGAATCCCGGGTCAGGCAACAAAAAGAAAATTGGATTTTTCTAATTTTCTAATAAAAAAAAAGTTGCTCGGGATTGGATGTGCCCGGTTGGCGATAGGCTTGCCACCTATCACATCGTCGGACATAGTGTCTGCGGCAAATCGTGGGTACCCTGGTTGTGCCTCTGCCTACCTCTTCGGGAATATGGGCGTGAACATACTTTTTTATTATTATTAATGTCAATAATAACTACATTCAAGAATAGGTTAGAAATAGAATCTTAGGCTAGGTACCTAGATAGATACCTAGCTATACTACTTAATACTTATACTTAGGAACTGTATACTTTAATGTTTTACTTCTGTGTCTGAATTTAAAAGTAGTTTGCTAGCAGCTATTCTCCATATCAAAACAAGACAATGATAACAGTAGGTAACATTGTAGTGGCAGGAATAGGTGGTACCAGTTCGAGAGATCATTGCAGGAGTAGGTACAACATATGACTGAGGCTCTGGGGCATGTTTTAACATCTATCATTTGCCCGATTATAATTTTTAATGCTTATGCTATGCATGTTTTGTCTGACGTCTTAGAAAATATATTTTTTCAATTTGCTAACTGAAAAGGCTTGTTTGGAGAACGAAAGTGTGAAATAATAGAACGTTGATAAAATATAATTTAAAAACAGTGAGATAGCAAAATAGAAATTTCGATTTCAATATACTATATTCTTCATGTACACAAAAGATGAGTAAGTATTTTCCTCAATTTCCCTGGGATTCCATAATTAAATTCAGAATAGATGGCAATGGGACCATCTCAGAAGTACGCTCTTTTAAAAGAAGGCTCACAAACGACAGAGAAATCGATTAACAGACTTACCTACATAAAAACAGAAGAGTCAAACACAATACTTCCTAGGTATTATTTTAATTTTAAATTCAAAAGTTTAGAGGAAAATAGCCAAGTACATTTTCATGGAAAAAGAGAGTGAACATAGATCTCCTGATGGTAAGAAACAATCGTGGTCTATAGACATCATAGAAGTTATAAGTCTAACACCTTGGCTACCTTATCCCTTAGGCCAAAACTTGACTATCAGTAATAGGTAATAGGTAGCTATCGGTGGATCCCTAACCCATGCACTCACCGCCAGTGGTCTACGTGGTAATGACTAATGAACCATTTAATCCATGCTCGCCGCTTACAAACTACCAGGAGACAGATGGTCTATTCCTCATAGATGATCCTAACAACACGGGAACGGAGATCCCGTATAACAAAAATGTTTATATAATTTTTATAGTTATGACTTCCATTCATTCCCCTATTTAAATAAAATTTTATATTTCTATTCTTTCCCCGTGTTGGTCCGGCAGAATAGACCATCTGCCTTCCTGCCAAGCAGCTCGTAAAAGGCGAGCATAGGCTTACCGTCACTGACACCGTGACATCTAACTAGGTGGTAGAGTTTCGCAGCAACTGACCCGAAGTGGTACCACCGCCTTACCTATTCCTGCCGCCATAACGTTATGACGTGTTTCGGTTTGGAGGGTAAGGTAGCCGGTAAACTTACTTTTGCTCGGGGCCTAGCACCCCGGCCTCAGGTTGGCAACGCACCATTACCACCTTTGATGTCTCTAGGCGGCGTGAATTTCTTACCATCAGGAAATCCGTGTGCTGTTTACCTTCCAAAAACATAAAAAAATCATTTTTAAATAACATTCAAATCTAGTAATTCAATTGAAACTTACAAGTAAGGGTGAAAGAAACTTAATTTCCTTACACTGGCCAGCGTGTGGTGTGAAAAGAGGCGGGAGCCGACAGGGGCTCCGTGTTTTTCAGTGGTAGTGAGAACAATTTCTTTACTTAATTCGCCTTCCTTACGTAAGTCTGGCAGCAGCTTCTTATTTCTTACTTCCTGTATTGCATACATTGTAGAAAGTTTAACTAACGAGATTTAGAATCAGCCTTTTTATTTAAAATAACCTAATAGGGAAAACCCTTAAAACCTACGCCAAAGACAATATGACAAATGCGTTACCGTGGCAACAACAACCACCTCTAAACTTTTTAAAATTGTACACATTGGACGAAGAGTCTCCTTCTTCTTCTTTTATAAATATGGCTTCCAATCGTTTTTCACGATTTATTTGACGAAGAGTCAGTTGTGCGTACGTAACAGAGTGCGTACACAAGTACGAACATAAAAATAAAATTTGTAGACGTATGAACCTATATGGTATGAGCCAATGGTATGAACTTCCGGTCAATGACATTCTTGTGGTTCCGGCGAGTGTTTTCGCCTTCATTATGAATTGGAGGTTTTGTTTCTTGATCCGTTATATAATAAAACCAATCTTGCTGCAGTGAGTTTAGATCAATACAAAATTGTCAGGTTTTATATTTAGTAGCTACTCTGTTAAGCTATCAGCTTTGCTTCAAGTGTTTGCTTCCTTTAAAGGACAGCGCCCAGTTGGATGGGCCGGAACGGGGCGCATCGCAGCGCAATTATTACCCGCCTAGATCGTTGCATACTTTTTGTATGGAGCAACGCCCACTGGGCCGGCGCGCATTTTTCTGCGGTGGATTTACGCGAGGCACTCCGCGCGCATACCTTGAAGCGGCCTACAGTGACCAACGATTATGTAAAGATTATAATATATATCACTGTTAAGCAAAAAGCACTTTGTATTTTAACGCTAAAGTTTCATACGACAACTACTAGAGACGCCACTTTCCATACTTGAAGATTCGTATGACAACTACTAGATGGCGCCACTTTGACGATTTTACCGTCGAGTGGCCTCTCTATTTCGTTATTCTTCTTAGGTACTGATTAACAAAATTCAGCCGATGCGATGCGGCCCGGCCCGCATCAGTGGGCTTTTGCAATGCGATGCGCCCCGGCCCGACACGCTCCGCCCCGTCAACAGTGAGCGCTATCCATAATGGAACACAGCTTGAATTTTAAAACGGATACCATCTTTCTCTTTAGTGAACTGTATCAAAATTTTGATGTTTCTAGTACAAAAAGATAATAGATAGAACTAGTAGTTATAAGCAGACAAGTTTTATTTTACATAAAAACGACGTATGGATTCTATGTACCTTCTCTCAGAACGAAGTTCGGACTCATGAAGAGTATAGCTTTCTTAGTAATTCATAATAAACTATTTTAGCTTCATCTTCATACATAGCAAGAAATGTCAAAAAACTGTCCTGCCCTAATATTGACCTGGGGGCTGATTATGTAACTCAGTGACCAACTCAAAATGGAAAAGTGTACATCAAATAGCTGTCAAATGACGTATTTTATATTTGCTATCTCCAGTGGCCAACAGCAATAGGTACAATAGAGATAGCAAACACAAATGACGTCATTTGATGTACACTTTTCCATTTTGAGTTGGCAACTGAGATACATAGCCACCACCCAGGGTGCTGATTATGTACCTCAGTCGCCAATTCAATATGGATAAGTGTACAACAAATAGCTGCTGTCAAATGCCGTGTTTTATATTTGCTATCTCCAGTGACCAACAGAAATACAATAGAGAGAGCAAACAAAAACGACGTCATTTGACAGCTATTTGATGTATACTTTTCCATTTTGAGTTGGCCACTGAGATACATAATCAGCACCAAGAAACTTCGTTTCAAATATATTTCTAAATAATTTCGTTTCTGAAAGTCTCCCTGTTACGTAACATTATCTTTTCTGGAACATTTTTATACCAACAACAGCTTAAAGCAAAGTTTGAAACGAAGATTTGGATCTCGCGAAATGCGCACTTTGTTTCGATATATCTTGATATTGTACAAGCTTCGTTCCACTAGTAAGTAAGTAGGTACATGTATCTGTATTAATCTGTGCTTCGTTCCGACCGGTGTTTCTAAAAAGTTGGTTTTCTCGGAAATAAAAAGAAGTTGGTTTACTAAAATACCACAGATATATAAAGAGAAAATCCAAGGAATATAAATACTCTTTAGCAAGAGAGAAAATCTTTGAGATCCGTCAAAAATGGAAATTATGAAATTTTATACATAAGATTTTTTATTACTTTTTACAATCGTTTTATAACATATTATAATGAATTCTGCAGCATCTTTAGGTAACTAATAATATTTTACAGTTAAGTGTAGTTAGTTTATAAAATTTATACGTATTACCTGTTTAGAAAATTTTGAATCGTCCTTTCTTTTTTAGACTTGTAAGAATGTTTATACTTGGTTGTTAAAAATCAATCCAATTTATAGATAGTTTCTATTATTTATAGTTTTTATGTACCTAGTTTAAAACTTAAAAAAATTATGTTGTTAGACTTGTTTCTGTAATTAAGTATATACAGAAGTATCACATATCAGGTTTGTGAGATATGTAATGCACATCGTCAGTGCTCGAATATCTAATTAGTTAATGGGATAAAGTATCTCGATTCAATCGCAGCGCTTTGCATGTGAAACAGTTTAGTTTAGGTAGTTCTAAACAAGACATTTTCGGATGTTATTAACCAATTTTCCAGGCAGTTCGTAAAAGGCGAGCATAGGCTTACCGTCACAAACACCAAGATATCTGACTAGGTGGTAGTTTCGCAGCGATTCCCGGATTGGAACCACCGCCTTACCTCTTCCTGCCGCTATGTCAGCACTTGCCGTTGACGTGTTCTGGTTTGGAGGATAAGGTAGCCGGTAAACTTACTTTTGCTCGAGGCCCAACTTTCCTGTCTCAGGTTGGCAACGCATCATTACCATCTTTGGTGTCTATAGTCGGCGTGAATTTCCATCTGCTTGTTTAAATGAAATAAATAATACAATACCAACATTAGGTAATTGTACCAAGTCCATCAATATCACAAGTGGGATAGCTTGAATCTCTGCTTCTTTGTATACCTATAATTTAACAATTTTAAAATAATAATGATATTACTTATAACACGTCAAAACAGTGAATAAAATTGTTTTTGGTTCACCAGTTTAATATTCTTTCTGACCTGAGGCACATATTGTTTTTCCACGTTTTTAGCCCACTTTTCAGCTATGCTGTGTAAGTTTATTAGCGTAGGTTCATGTCGACCGCGAGACTCAATTTCGATTCCCGACGTTGGCCTTAGCATTTTGTATATTTATTCTGGAATCAATTTACGTATTTCTAATTATAATTATTTTATTGTACATAACATTCTAATATTTTTTGAATTTATTTAAACGTTTATGTGTATATTCTTATTTGTTAAATTGCACCTCTAACATAAGAATATAACTGAATTACTTTAGGGTTAGAAAATGTGTGTGATTTGTCCAGAGGTATTTAATTGGTTGTGATTTATGAAGCTAAATAATAAAGAGGTTTTAAATCAATCATTAACTAGGTCCAACGGTTGACTTAAAATTGGAAAAATACATTAAAATGTGTCTTCTGCTAACCACCAGTAAGGTGGAATGAAAGTATAAAATCGTGCATGTACTTCTTCGATAACTTTTCTATACTTATAATGAAGGTCCGGCAACAAAAATGTTTTTTTTTCGATTAAAAAAATGTTACTCGGGATTGGACATGAGCCCGGTTGGCGATAGGCTTGTCACCTATCACATTGTGGGACTAAGTTTTTTCCGCTAGTCGTGGGTGCCCTTGTTGTGCCCTCTGCCTATCTCTTCCGGCATATAGGCGTGAAGATACTTTTTTTTATTAGTCTTTGTATGTCGAAACCATCTGGCAACTTAATTAAATTCGCTGTTGACCTACGTCTGTTACTTTTGTTTTAGGGATTTCCACAATTTAGAATCTAATTAGGTACATGGTAAATTACTTTTTGAATTAAATTAATGTCGAACAACATTTTTAGATTTTGAAAAAGCACATCTAAAGGCCAATCGCGTTCGCTCTTGGTACTGGTACGAACAGTATAAATCTCTAGAAAATAACCAATTGAATGCAGCTTCTCAGCTAAGAAATAAGTCGCACCAGCAAAAAATTTTGCGTCAAGAGTTAAAAGAGAGAAGAGCAAGACGAATGTTAAGTGACAGTCATAAGGTATCTCATAGCGAATCCCTATTTGGTGATCCTGATGAAAAATGTCACCCGAAATTAATAAGCGCGAGCACGGATGATATTTTCGGTAACTTCTGTGATCTTCATGATGAAAACGAATTAATAATTGATGATTACAGCTATAACGATTTAAACACTAGTAAGAATAACAATGATTTTAAATCTATCGATGATAAAAACACACACGACAGTTCTTCTGATGAGGTGAACAGCATTGTGGATAACATAAAATTTGAAAACAATTTAGAAACGGACATGAAAGAGGAACTCGAAAACGTGAAGCAAAATATTGCTAACAATCTAAACTTACAATTGGAGACAGTGAAGGAGAATCTAAAGTGTTTAGAAAACTATGCGAAAATTTGCGACGATTGTGAGTCGTCAGACCTTGACAGTCCTTGTGAGTGCTTTGACGAATTTCGTAACAAAGCACAGAACGAAGAGGCACGAGTAAATTCTTTATTAGATGCTTGGTCTAAGCTTGTGACGTTTGCTTATCAGCTTATTCAATTGAATCATGGTAAGTAACTAAAACCTATGCACAAGATGCCTAGATGCGAAATTAAATGAAATGAAAATTATTTATTTGCGGAATATGTGTGTTAAAAAGTTGTTATAAAGATATTTAAGAATACAACATATTCTACCACATTGTGGTGTGCAAATATTTAGTTAATTTTAAGAAGTTACATATTTCTATAAAAATGTACATTTAAATCACAGCCCTTATTTACATTTTAATAAACATTTTATTTATTTATGAACATATTATTATGAAAATAGACGACGCTCCAAAATTTTCGTTTTTAAAAATTGAAATATTATTTTCCATGATGTTTATTATATTAAACTAGCTGTTTCGGCGAACTTCGTTTCACGCCACTATTCCTCCATCAAGTCCACCCAGTAACCAAAACGCAGCACCAAGTCGAGGTACGGTCTCCGGGGAGTCAGCCCTTGTTGCTGGCATTGTAGAGAACAGTCCAATCCATCTAAACAAAGATGTATCGGGCTGAGCTCTCTGCTCGGCCCACACAGCCCGAAGAAGTTGTAAAAACCGCGAGGTTGGCAACACGTTAGTCATTCAAAAAAAATCATCTAGTTCGTATGGGAAATCTTAAAATGTCTTTTTTCTAGTTTTCTCACAGACGAACGGTATAACCAGTATTCGATGTCCGTCCTGGTTCTAAGCCACCTTCCCGTCAATTTTCAGTCAAATCGGTTCAGCCGTTCTTGAGTTATAAATGTTGTAACTAACATGACTTTCTTTTATACTATATTAGCGGTTTCACGCAGCTTCGCCCGCGTAACTTAGCTTCTACTGCACCGATTTTTATGAAACAAAGCATATGTCACTCAGGGATAATATAGCATTCTAAAGATGAAAGAATTTTTGAAATCGGTCCAGTAGTTTCGGAGCCTATTCATTTCAAACAAAGAAACAAATATCAAAACTTTCCTCTTTATAATATTAGTATAGACACACACAGATCTAAATTAAATGGATCGTTATTTTGCAGGCAACTGTTATTTCGACTTTAGTTCTCAAATTTGGACGGCAGTGCTTGCTTGTGATATCTTGCGGAGAAGCATTACTAAAATGTGTGAGTTTGTATGATTAATTATTAACACAACTCTAGGTGGTTTCAAACTATTAGTAAGCTACAAATGGTGTTGTAAACTAGGTAACATTAAAAATGAACAGCATAACCTGCAATAAATATTACGTACTAGCTGTTGCCCACGTATTTTATAGTCTCGCAGGAACATTTTGTTCGGGATAAAAACTATCCTATGTGTTAATCCAAGTTTTCCCTATATGTGAGTGCCAAATTTCATGGAAATCGATTCAGCAGTTTTTGCGTGAAGGTGAAACAAACTAACATACAAACATTCGCATTTATAATATTAATAGTATAATATTAACAGCCGCCCCCTTTTGTTTAACAAACAGAAAGAGAAATCTCGTGCCCCTGACGAAGGTTACGTTAATTTTAGGTCATATTTTGCAGCCCTACACCTGCCCGGTAAAGTATGCTACCAGTGAATCCGATTCGTCACAAGGCAGTATTAAAAAACGGAAGAAATCGACCATGTACAAAAAATTATACAAGACGAAAAGTACGGTACGTACCTAATAGCTTCTACTTGATGATATTCCTAAAGGTTTTTAGGAATTACTTACCTTGTTGTCGCTATTCGAAAACTAGAATGTGAGACATGTTTCAACTAAATTTATAAATCAATACACATCCTATTAATATTATAAATGCGAAAGTTTGTAAGTATGTATGTATGGATGTTTGTTACTCTTTCACGCTCGAATGGCTGAACGGATTTGTCTGAAATTTGGAAGACAGATAGATTGTGACCTGGATTAACATATAGGCTATTTTAAATCCCGATCGCACACCGGGTTTCTGTGAAAACGCGGGCGAAGCCGCAGGTAGCAGCTAGTATCATCATAAATGGAGAATTTTCACCGTGTTAGTCCGGGCTTCTTTGCAAGATAGACCATCTGCCTTCTTGCCAGGTAGCTCGTAAAATGCGAGTATAGGCTTACCGTCACTAACACCGTGACATCTCACTAGATGGTAGTCTCGCACCGAATCGTCCGGATTGGTACAACCGCCTAATATCTATTCCTGCCGCCATAACGTCAGTTGCCGTTGACGTGTTCCGGTTGGGAGGATAAGGTACCCGGTATACTTACTTTTGCTCGAGGTTTGCGTCCCGGCCTCAGGTTGGCAACGCACCATTACCACCTTTGGTGTCTCTAGGCGGCGTGAATTTCTTACCATCAGGAAATCCGTCTGCTTGTTTTTTAAATTTTCCTTTCCAATACCATAAAAAAAAGAGATCGAGGTTCCCTAGAATTGAAAAAGAAATTGTTTATTTCAAGAGCGGTTAATAAAGCTAGTAATGTAGTAATAAATAAAATAGTAGATATAAGTTCTGATGATATCTAAAATAACTTTTTAGAACTCGGTCGACTATTGATATAAGTAAGTAAGGTAGTATCTTCACGCCCATATCCCCGAAGAGGTAAGCAGAGGTAGAACCAAGGCACCCACGACTAGCCGAAGACACTAAGTCCCACAATGTGATAGGTGGCAAGCTTATCGCCAACCGGGCACATTTCCAATCCCGACCAACATTTTTTTTTATTAGAAAATTGGGAAAATTCAATTTTTTTTGGTGTTGGCCGACCCGGGATTCGAACCCGGGACCTCATGCAGTCAAGTCCAACACCCGGACCGCTAGACCACAGAGGCGATACTATTGATATGAAATCAATTAATGTGATTCATCATTATCGTTAATGAGAAGCAGACTGTCTCTTTTTGCGGGTCATTGAAAATTAGCATACCAAATTTCTTCCAGAAACATATGTAACCTTAATGTGTTTTCAGAAAAAAATAAAAACCAATATCAACCGAAACTTGCAATTGAAAAGAAAATATAATTCTGAAAATATTAAGCGACCTCACCGCTCTAGGCATACTTCGGAAAATGAATACAAAACAAAATGTCGTGGCAGTAGTGAGCCATGGCGGAGGCTTGAATTGAGGAAGAGCAGAAAGATGCTTCGTTACCAGTGGTCAAAAGACTCTACGGAAAAAATATGCGATAAAAACATTTGCAAATATTGTTTGAAGAGTGCTGTTAGCCCTTTAGTGAAAATTTCACGATACATAGACGAAATTTTGTTGGATTTGGAGGAATAAATTACAATAAAATTGTATTAAAAATTGCGAAATATTTACTTGTAGCTCGTACTGGCCAGGATTCATTTTACGTTTATACAGTTCATTACCAAAGCTGGGCACCGTTAATAAAATAATTAACTTCGTTAATCGCTAATTCGTTACTAAAAAAGTTAACTTCGTTAGGTATACGTTAAAGCGTTACATTTTGAAAGATTTAACGCAAGTTAACATTTATCGTTAATCCGTAATAATGATGACATACTCTTAAAAACTGTTGGTTTGCGTTCTGGAAGTTAACAGGTGGTATAATTCAAAAGAGTGTTTCTAGAGTGCCCGAGCTTGTCCGAACGTACGTACGGCTCGGCCGGTAACTTGTATTGGTAAATAGTAGGTATTGCATTAACGATTAACGGACTTAGGGTAATTTAACGGAAGTTAAGGAGTCCATTAACATTTTTTAAAGATAACTTAAAAGTTAATCCGTTTCTCGAAATGTTAACTTACCGTTAATTAACGATTAACGGGTTAACGAGTTTATGCCTAGCTTTTTTTATTACACATAAACCTTTTTGTAATATTTATTCTTGTAGTGTGGTGATTTTGTCACAAAAGTTGCAATACCTTACACGTCGTATACTGCAACGATAATAATAATTACAACAATAATAATTCCCCCCGTGTTGGTCCGGCCTCCGTTGCAGAATAGACCATCTGCCCAACATCTGCCTTCCTGCCAATGAACAATACATACTCTACGAGCTTCCTGCCAGGGAGCTCGTAAAAGGCGAGCATAGGCTTACCGTCACTAACACCGTGACATCTGACTAGCGCAGCGACTCACCCGGAATGTTACCAGCGCCCTACCTATTCCTGCCGCCATAACGTATTCCGGTTTGGAGGGTAAGGTAGCTGGTAAACTTACTTTAGCTCGAGGCTTAATATCCCGGAACCATCAGGAAATCCGTCTGCTTGTTTGCCTTCCCATGTCATAAAAAGTATGTTTCACAAAGTTGCTAGTGCTCGTCAAAATATAGGGATAACAGTTTAACTAAAGAGTAATAACTATTAACATATAAATACCAATAAATTTATTTAGCCCGTTTTTCTCTGGCTTGTATTTATGAGTATTGGTCTGGTTAGTGAAGCTACCTCCATTCTATTTTGTTTGCTTTCTCTATTTCTGATTCGGCACAATAGTCATTTTTCCATTTATTTAAATTATGTAGTTTTTGTGCTTTCCTGGACATATTTTCCTTCTTTCTGTCCTTCAATTATGATTTCAAGTACATGTCGTCCTTTCATTTTGACCTTCGCCAGTGGTAATTAGTAGTTACAACTGTTGACTACCTACACAGGTATACATTTTAGATATGGATTCATGCCTGATATGCGCAACAAGGCGAAGATTAGTTGCGCCGAACTTTTTAAGCAACCCAGCCTGACCTATTTCTGAAATCTACTGACCGATTAATTATTGTTCAAGACATTAAATTCCAACTTAGGGGTGCCCGCACACAGGAATCGTTTTGAATGTACATTGGACATATAGCTTTTCGTTTTCGGTGACTTAAAGATGTCAACAATAAAATAATTTAAAAAGTACGTAACATTTTATTATACGAATTTCCTGTACAACAGGCAATTTTAAATACATTACATTAATAAATATCCCCTTGCACCTCAGACGTTAACTAAAGAACATTACAATGAGTTGAGTAAAATGTTACAAAAAAATTACTAGGTTTTATTATGAAATCCGACAAATCGCCACTTAACTAATGCTATTCGTATTTATAAAGGAATATGCACATCTTAAACATTCATAAAAAATTAACAGTCATAAGATACCCATCACGCTTTTGACGCTTAGACTTAGGACCTTCGCCAAGCAATGCAAGAATATTTTTCAATAAAGACAAGAAAAATTATTTTTCGAATTGTAACATTAAGTCCCAACTTTGTCTACTATTATTGCATAAATTTTAAATACATAAAATAAAGATTTTGATGAGAATTCGCGAGTTAGCGAAGGCCCTAAAAAGCATGAATGACCTACTGTTAAAATAATTATGGTTATATTATGTTTAACTACTATTTTGAACAATTGTTATTATTTTAAAGTTTGACAATAAAATACATTCGTTAAGGGAACTAATAGCAATATTTAATATCAGTTTCCCAAATTAGGATTACATATTGCTGTTTTATTGTAATTCTAAAATTATTTAAACCAAAGTGAATTACTGGACAGACTACTGTGCCTGTGTGCTCATTCTAAAGATTACAAAGCGTAAGCTCACTATACTTTTAAAGGTAAGCACACACTTGGACGGGCCGCATCGTTGTCGGGTCGAAACACAAAACATAAACATTTATTTATGCAAAATTCCGCCACGATGCGGTCCACCATAGTGTGCGTGCTAAATAAAAAATGTATAAAAGCGATTTGTGTGCCTTCTTCATTAATTTAGGAACCTATTCTTTTATCAAAGAAAACAGTATGTTAAAAAAGGCACATTTGAGACGACAACCAATTTACATAATATTGGAATGGATACAAAAATATAAGTTGATATTCTTTTCCAATATAGGGTGGACCTGTGTTATTTTTTTCTCTTTGTTGCCAGTGTTTTAAGACGAATTTAGTAACGGGAATTTTGTCATTTAAAAATAATTCAAAGAAAGACGCTCCTCAAAATTTATTTTTTACAACAAACATAGCCTTCCTCTTTTTATTGTGCATTAATAAAAAAAAACGCAAATACAAAAATTTGTCTGAAGGTATAGTATCAATTTTTGCAATTGTTATTTATTTAGTCACTAAATGTTTTTGAGCTAGCAAAGCCGTCCAGTAATTCTTTTAAGTCAAAGTAGAAACAAAAAAAAAGACATGAGTCCTGTTGGAAGTCCTCTACACGACCGCTTTTGCAATTCAGCTCCAGCCTTTACTTACATCTTTAATTACTAACATCAGGACAACTATCACATCAATATGGATCACGCAAGGTCAATTCACCTTCAACTTGATCTACTTTGAGCTTACAACTTGGAACACAAGACGTGAAATACATAATAGTCATTTTTAGTTTTTTTATGTTCACAGTTTCATTGGAGCTAAATTGATTGGGCGTCAAAATCATGCAACGTTTTTGTAGGGAGATTGATATTTAAATAGAGAAAATAATTGGTAGCTATTTCTTTAGCTTTTATACATATACCCTGAAATTATCCTCAAAAAGTTTATTCTAGTTGCCTTAACACGCGCCTTTGATTAGTGACACCATTTCATTTGCATTAAATTGTAAAAAAAAACATGCAAAGCTTTTCATATCGCAATGTATTATTGACATGTTTTTAAATTTAGAATCACAGATTTTGTCATAATGCAATTACAAATTAGGTGTGGTTTTGCATACACATACTTTTCAGTAGAAAACCTTCAAATATTGCACAAAAATGAACCACGTCCTCCTCAAGGGTGTAATAATTAGGCTAGATTCACACGTATCACAACTATAGGAAAAGTCGAATTTAGTAAATAATTATTATATATACTCGTATAAATAGTAGCTGACTCCGCAGATGTTGTTCTGCTATATTTTTAATGTGCTTTCAGTAAAAAAAAAATGGGTTGAGTCGCCCTCATCATTTAGGAGTATGAAAAATAGATGTTGACCGATTCTCAGATCTACTCAATATGCTCACAAAATTTCATGAGAATCGGGCAAGCCCTTTCGGAGGAGTTCAATCACGCACACGGTGACACGAAAATTTTATATATCAGATTAATATCATAAAACATAAATTTAAAATAAACAGTAAAACTCATGCAGGTCACTCCTTATTCACCATCGATACAACAATGTTTCCTCTACCAATTTTGTTGTCAATTCGTATTTCTCTACACTCCTGTGCAGCGTTGCATTTTCGCAACCTCGTACGCAACCATATTTTTTTGGTTTTTGTACCACAACGCAACTATACAAAACTATTGTGACATTATGACACACCTACTATTTGACCGCTTCTTCTTGCTTCGATTGTGGTACGTGTGAGTCTACAATTAGGCTAATTTTATTACAATTAATAATTAACATTTTCAAGCTTTCGCATTTATATTAGAAGGAACGATGGGATATACACATAAATTAATCTAACACCGAAATACAATTTTTTATTAGTGCTAAGGGTGCGTGTTGTTTATGCACTTTTATAGTATATTGTAATTGTTTATACTAGTGGACGCGACAGAACAACTCTCACTTGCTCCCCTCTACTTCTATCCACACTCGATATGCTTATAACATGCTTGTCTAAATCCGGAGAATCTTAAATATAACACGTAGCTCTCTAATTTTACGGGAAAAAGGAGCATACAACAAAGCTTGGAATGACCCGATCCATAATCAAGAATCGTCGGTTATTTTCACTGTAATAAAAAGTACGCGTGTACAAAAAGGCGCGAATAATCAAAAAAATAATTTATTATCAATAATGGAAGCATAAAAAGAATACAAAATGGAACGAGTCTCGGGTAACATTTATTTAACCTAAACACTTATCTCTTTAATTCCAATAATTTCGACAGACGAGTGCTTTATATTTAAAAACAAATAAGGTATGACCAATTATGTCAATGATATGCTAGTAGGAGATACGCTCTTTTTTTGTATAATATTTGCGACAGTTACATTTTTGTATATTATACATTTACGACAAAAAATCTACGCAAAATGGCAGTTTTTTGACTAGTTAGTTAAAAGAAAACAGTAACTGTTAAACTATTTATTTGATAAATAAAAGCAAACAAAATATTTACTCGAGTTAAAAAAAACTAAACTTATATTACTATATTACTTTTAATAACCACAGCACCTTTTGTTTATAACATTTTGTCATAAGACTTCGATTAACCCGGTATCCATTTATTAGATTATGTCTGAGTGAAACGAAGCATTCATAATCAAGTTCAAAGTTTCCTCTTAAGAAAGTTATAGAAATAAAGATTTGTTCGTGATTATTATTAATAATAATCACGAACAAATCTTTTATGAAAAAATAGCAAATAGAGCGCCGTTATAATACATGCATACATAAGAAAATCCCCTTTTTAATATTAACAGGGTAACTTTGTAAGGACCGCCTAAATTTTAATATAAGGAGTAAAAGCTTAAATGGTAATGCATTTTTAGTACTATTGCCAATCATATTATATTAACATTCATTTAAAACAGTCCGCAAAAATGCTTCACTTTTTGCCGCGTTATATCGTACCTAGTACGAATCATGATGTCACCAGCTTGCAAATGCGACTGCGGTAGGCGTGAGTCAGTTTTATGCTTAGTTTACGTTATAACTATGCATCTTGTTTTTTGCGTATAAAATTGTAAATTGTATTTTTTAATTTTCAATTTTTTCATAGATCGATAGCGTTATAGATTCCGAATCATTACTCAAAATTTGGCCGGTGCTTAAGATGTAACCCTGTATATAATTAGTAATTTTATAATTAATCTTAGTTTGTGGCCTGTTTATTGGCTGGTACTGACATTAATGGAAAAAGGCGTTACTTTGGGGAAATCTATACTTAAATCCAAATAAAATCATTAAATTTAAGAAACAAAAAAAAAATAATAATTTTATTTGGATTTGTTTTGTAAGCCTAAATGTAACATAATACTGGCATGTTTGTCACTTATGCAAACAGGGTATAGGGTTTGTTATCAGTCGTACCACATTCACTGAATAACGTTTGAATGTTGGTTAACAATATGTATTCATATAAATGTCAGTCGCCACCTTACACGCTAGGTCACCCGTTAGTCTTTTGTTCTATGACTTATTATTATAATTCTTGTATGTTTAATTCAAGGGCAGTCAACATCCAAAATCATCTAATCAAAATCTCTATTTCTCTGGGATTCCACTATCAGATCCAGACTTGATTGGGACGTTCGTATCATGGTAATACGCTTTTTCCAATAATAAAAAAATAATTTTTAAATCCGTTAGAAATGACGGGAGTACAAAAATATAGAAGTAGAATGTAACCTTCTCCTTTTTTGAGAGTCGGTTAAAAAGCATTTCTCAAACAGAGAAACAATCTCTATTCCAATTTCCTGTTTCTTTTTCGATTCAATAATTCTTTAAAGTACAATATCAATGCAACATAGAAAAATAAAATATGTCAAAAAAAGTACAAATACAGCTAATAAGAAAAAAGACAGGTAAGAATAAATCTTTTCATGCCACGAAACTAATTAATGTGATCGAAAATTTAATTAAGGCCTATTTAAATAAGAAAAAACTTTTTTTTAAATAAAATCTAGTCTGGTTTTTAGTTTTCGAATGGATCTGCGTAAATTCTACTCTGGTTAATTTGCGACTGCGTCTATTTTGTCAAGAGTTAAGTAAAAACACACATAAGTTTTTAGTTTTGATATATTAAAATCACCAAAAGATTTTTGAAAAAAAGAGGGTTTTGATTACGTAGAAGTTCAAGTAAATTTCACACGTATAGAAATATTGCATAATATATTATTTTATTTGTTTGTAAAATGTATTTATCTACACACACAATTAACTTGCAGGCGTACATTACAAGTTGTAAGCGTTAATAAAATAAATCAGAATCGAATAATGGTTAGAGTTTGAGTCACTTTTTCAACATTAATATTACATAACTAGCTGGCCCGGTGAATTTTGTGACATACCGACAGCAGCGTCAATTATATTTTCAAATCAACCAGGAACTCATTGAAATATGCATTCCAAATTTCAAGCAAATCTATCCAGCCATTTAATAGTTAGGTGACAAACACACATATAGGAATATATAATAATTACACATGTTAAAAACATGTACCAAGTCCCAGTGAAATACTCATTTAGCTATAAGAAATGACAAGATAACTCTGTACTGTTATACAAAAAACGGATATTCTTTTTATTAATTGTAAGCTTTCGCTTTCTTTATATCCAGATTTATGAAAAAAATTTAATTTTAGTAGAAGTGGTGTCGAAGGATACGTAATTAAACAAAAAAAACCTTTTAAAGTTATAGATTAAATTAGACCGTTTTTTAAGTTTAGGCTATGTTGGACAAGGAAATTCTTCGAGTACAAAACATACATTTTCAAATAAGGAAAATCATTACAAATTTAGAGCTAATAAAATAAATAGTTACAATAGCACTCGTCTGGCGGTTGTCTAAGCTTCAGGAGGATTGTCGAAATAGTCGATCTTGGCCTCTTGTTTCGGTTCCTGTTTGGCCTGGCTCCGAGCCGCCCACGCGTTACTGGACGTAAGGGTTGCCCAACCGGTAAACGGTCTGGAATGAAAATTATGTTACTTAGATTTTAGGTATAAACTTGCTTGTTGCTTGATTTGTTTTGTTTTTTTTTTTTAATTTTGTGTATAAAAATACAGTAAATAAACAGTTTGTTTCCCTTGGCACTACTGCATGGCGCTACTGGTAGTGTCACGGGTATTTTTTCTTCCCCGTGACACTACCGGTAGTGCCATGGGCAAACTTGCATTTCCCGTAACACTATTCATCGGCCAGTAGTGTCACAGGAATTTAATTCCCCGTGGCACTATCGAGCTTTTAAATCTGTTATTTACTTTTCTTCTGTTTCTTATCTAAAACCAGGAAATAAATAGATACATACGGCAGTCAATCTACACAGTGAACTCTAAACAAACGACTCGATATCGACTGAATTAATCCTGCTTTATTGTTTATTCTAACTACTACTATACTAAACTCACTTCATCCTAGTTTAAAGATGGGATAATCACATAATGTAGAAAACAGGTCGAGCATCCTTACTCAAAACCTAGCTTTGTAGTAATTTATTCAACACTAAGTTCACGTTATTCCCTGCATATACTCTTCTTTGTTCTTCTCAAATTTTGTCATCAAGTATCACTCAAAGCTCGGAGTTGGATCGTGATCCAGAATTAACGTGAAAGAACCATCAAAATCGGATTATTATTGGCCAAGTAATTACGTAACAAACGTATGTTCAAAAAATAAACATAATTATAATTCCAAAATATAAATATAAATGTAAAATATAACCAAAAGAAACCCTATATTTTTTATGATATTGGAAAGCAGATAAGCAGACGGATTTCCTGATGGCAAGAAATTCACGCCGCCTAGAGACACCAAAGGTGGTAATGGTGCGTTGCGAACCCGAGGCCGGTATGTTAGGCCTCGAGCAAAAGTAAGTTTACCAGCTACCTTACCCTCCGAACCGGAACACGTCGTGACGTTATGGCGGCAGGAATAGGTAAGGCGGGAGTACCAATTCGCTGCGAAACTCTACCACCTAGTCAGATGTCACGGTGTTCGTGACGGTAAGCCTATGCTCGCCTTTTATTTCGAGCATTCGAGCTTGTACTTGAAAAACTACGTTGATAATTATATACTGTTAAGTCTTTCCAGCAGATGCACAATACCAAAATATTCTGTATATTATATACTAAATGTATGTGTTTTTATTTAGTATCCCGGACACTATCCTAGTTTATAAGTAGCACCAGGGGTAATGCAAAATCTCCGGTGGTACAACCCGACAGGATAGTAGTACTACGGGCAATAAACATTTCCCGTTGTACTACCGGTAGCTGACTGACACGAATTGACAACTATAACAAATTACTCTACAAAAATTGTGATTTGCAACGTTGCCGTTCGGTGCAGTTACGTACATAAATATATGTATAGTTGTATCGAAATTACGCAAAGTTTATATGTTAGAAAATATATCCTAGTTATTCAAGATTTATTTAACTACTAGCGGCCCGCCCCGGCTTCGTGCGGCTATGAAATATATACACGAACCTTCCTCTTCAATCAGTTTATCTATTAAAAGAAGCTGCATCAAAATCCGGTGCGTAGTTTTAAAGATCTATTTTTGATATATAGGGACAGAGAAAGCGACTTTGTGTTATACTATGTATTCCTAGGATAAACATGGTATTAAGAAAGATTAATTGATTTTTATTTGTAAGGCCGAAAAAGATTTCTTTCCACGCACAAATCCAGTAATTATTCACTCTCTTATCACCTTCTTATCTTAACCTGACCTCCACATCGCCGCTCGTCCATTCAAGTCTCCACATATAATTACTTTTGCACTTGCCCTAGCAATGTTCAAAACACCCCTAACAGAACTCAAAAAACTTTTACAGATCATAAGTTGACGACGAGTTTTCCAAAGCATAGACTGCTACCACAAAAAGAAAACTCGCACGACTCCCAATTCAGTACGGACCCAAAGCAGTCTCGAGTCAACAATACCATAATATTTCAGACCTGAGGCTAAGTGAGACGCTACAATGATACCTAACCCAGTGCTGGCATGACCGCTCGGTGGTACATCAGACCACAGTGTCGAGATCAGAAATATCACTTAGTCTCCGTTACACACAATAAATCCAGGCATTTTTAATTCGAACACTCGTAAATTCGAATATATAGAACTATTCATTCATCTTCGCTTCCGTAACACCTCTCACGTTCCATGCGCCTATTTGACACATTTCTTATTCCTCGATTCGCCTGCTCAGACTTGGTGCGATAGGTGGCGCATCTGCCTATTTTTGTACCGTCGACAGCGGATTGGTACGCCGCCAGGGAACGCCTGATCCCGCTCCGCGGTACGCATTTTTCCGGCCAGAATTGCAGTCAAGTGGACTGACAGGGGTCTGGCCAATGATCCCCTAATAATGTCTCTTTACGTTATTACTCAATTTATATTTGAACAGAAAATCATTTTCTATTTTGAAGTTCAGTTAGATATAAAAGCGTCTCTTTCAGTTTTTTATTTGTTTTGTTAATAACATTCTTTTCTTTTTTGTTTTAGTAGTGCCATTAGTAACGTAGTAATTCAGGGGTAATTTTAATGTATAACTCTCATCAGTCAATAAAATAGTAGTGCTATGGGTACGAAAAATTACCCGTGACACTACCAGTAGTGCCAAGGGATACAAACGAAATAAATCTGATTGCAATGAAGATGTTAAGCCCAAATAGCGTTTTTATTCTGGTAGTCGGCTTGTTCCCATATTAAAATAAAGTGTTATTTTGACTAACAAGTTGAATGTTAGCTTAATATGCATTGAATATTGTATTAAAATTCGTTTGATAAATTTATTTTTAAACGAAAATGGTCCGTTGCCAGCGGTGATTCGGTGTCGTAAGTTTGCAAATTTGGTAGCAGCGCGTGGTTGTATGAGTTTGTGTGTACAAGTCTTGCACGTACTTGGCGGCGGGTGCGGGCTGAGCCTGCGCGGCGTGTGTGGGTGCGGAGAGCGAGACGGGCGGCGGCGCGCGCAGCACGGGGCCCGGCACGCGGCGGCGGCCCGCCTCCCGCGCCAGCACCTCCAGCACGCTCATCGCCGGCAGCCACGACTGCGGACCGACACAACAACCACAAATATTGAATTAAGTGACGCTACAGATGCAATAAACTCAAGCTAATGGCTGTTATTTTGCCTTCCAAGCTGAAACACGACTGTGCAACGTTAAGAATTGGTTAGATAAATAATTTGAATCCACACGATTTTTTTTTAAAATCAAGTATTTAAAATTTATTTTGAACCCGTAGCTAATATTCTTTTAAATATAAAAGAATTAATGTAAATATTTAAAAAAATAAAAAAAGGAATAAGAACGGCAAATTAATACAATATTTCAATATCAGTATTAATATAGCAACCTTTTCCCTGTCGGCAGTAGCAACGACATTCCGGTTGGGTTCAGCGTCGTAGGCGACACTTTCGCAGCCAAAGTGCTCACACATCTCGTGGATAAATTGCCGCTTCTGTCGGTTCATCGACGGGAACGAGTGCGAACGAGTCTTCTGTTTCGACTAAAAATAAACAATTTTATTTTACATTTATAAACCCCGGGGAATTATTTTTTACACCTATAGCTTTACGTTTGAAATGAAATATTTCACTGTTTGAACGACTTGTTAATTAAGAAGTAATCGTACACGCCTTTTACAACTAGCCGAGTGCAATGCTCATACTCGATTCTCAGCGGGGACTGACATTTGTAATTTGTAATGGGCCAAAGTATACATTTTTACAATAAACTTCCCGAGCATATTAGAGATTTACCATTTAATAAATTTAAAAAATGTATTATAATTAAGTTGTATGGTAAAGGTGGTAAAGGTTTAGAAGACAGAAATGCTTGGGATTAATTGCTGCTCATAACAATCTCTACAAATTAATTGTAAATATAATAAACTTTTGTAAATTAGGTTTACAAAAAAAAAAAAAAAACAAGCCAGCTGAATTTCTTTCGCCGGATTTTCTCAGTGAGTGCCCGCGTTCCGATCCGGTGGTAGTTTCTAGAATTATATAGACGCGTTACAAGAATGTTTGTATAGATCTACGTAATTAAATCTATTTTGAATTTTGAATGAATGTAGATCTTTGTGGGTCTGGTTGTGTATTAAATTTATTTCCGTGTCTATTTAAGTATTTCTATAGTTCACTGGTTGTAGCACCCATAACACAAGCAAAGTAAGTTAAGAACTAAATTTCGTCATACGTTATACAAGTATTTGTTAGTCGGATGGTGTAATGTGCCGTCAAACTCAAATTATATTTATTTTTATTTTGTAGGTAAGGCAACTTACACTTAAAACGTGTCAATGTTACTTATATTTTTTTATAACATTGAAAGGCAAACAAGCAGGCGGTTTACCTGATGGTAAGAAATTCCCGCCGCCTAGAGACACCAAAGGTGGTAATGGTGCGTTGCCAACCAAAGGCTGGGATGTTAGGCCTTGAGCAAAAGTAAGTTAACCGGCTACCTTACCCTCCGAACCGGAACACGTCATGACGTTATGGCGGCAGGAATAGGTAAGGACGTGGTACCAATCCGGGTGAGTCGCTGCGAAACTCTATCACCTAGTCAGATATCACGGTGTTAGTGACGGCAAGGCTATGCTCGACTTATACGAGCTGCCTGGCAGGAAGGCAGATGGTCTATTCTACAAAGGAGCCCGGACCAACACGGGGAAACATAAATAATGTTGTCCATACACAAATATTAAAAACAGAATAAACTTAACATTAATTATCATTTTACAGTTCATTATTAACCTAGTGCTTAGAGATACTACATATAAAAGAATTATATAATACATAAGAAAAATAAAGCTAGCTAGAAAACTAGCGAGAACTACAGTCGGTCGAAATGTTTCAAAACAATGCCTAAGACCTAGATTAATTAAGCTTGAACCAATTTTGTAACAGATTTTCTGACGCTCCATTTAAATTATTTCTTGCACATTGTTTTTTTACACCCGCGGCTTAACTTTCATTTCTTTTAAATTAAGGCATTATGGATGATCAAAACAAGTGAAAAATCGCCCACAAGATAATTTTGACGTGGAAGAAGACATAGCGGAAATTCGGAAAGTGGGTAAAGTTCAGCAATAAAAATCCTATGCTTGCAGTTGGGTAAAACTGGTAGAAGACTCTGATTTAGCGTTTAGTGAGAATAAAGGTGATCTGTACAAGTAATATTTCATTCAGCAAATACATATGCGCATTTTCTTGGCGGGCTTCACGGGGTCGGTGGGGCGGTCGTGCACGTGTCCGGTACGTACCTTCTTGGCAAGCTGCACGAGTTCGGTGAGGCGTTCGTGCACGTGCGCGGCAAAGGCGGGCTCGCGTGCGGCGGCAGCCCGGACCGCGTCGCTGTACCGCGGCGCCAGCTTGGCGGACACGTCGGGGTTGCGGATCTGCAGCGCCAGCGCCATGCGCCGACTGCGCGCCTCCACGTAGCACTCCTCGTCGCACTCCAGCCTGCACACCGAGCGCTCTTACAACGCATACTCTACGCATACATGATGCCATACATAGTATTGAGAGTTTATCAATATCGGTGAAGTTGTGAAAACCTCGAGGTTGGCAACATATGAGTCTTTTAAAAAAACGTATTAAGAGTTACGTACACATTTGTTCCTCATTTATAATTCAAAGAATTGGTAATTTTCTGATAAACAAAATAATGACAGGGCAATATCAAGTAACAATCCAGAACAGTTTTTTTTTGCCATAGTACCACAGCTTTACACTCATATCTCACAAAATAAACCGCCACAGCATATTATTTTGTGAGAGTGGCTTCGCACGATGGGCAATCGTCCGTGTTTCAGTTCTTCAAAAAAAAAATATTTGTGAAAAATATAAAAAAAAACATTATTTATGTTAAATGATAAGCTAAGTACATGTATTTATACAATAATTAAATAGCCAATCGTGTTACCACTATACGTACGTTTTGAGCATTGACCCAGGCCGTTGAACGTCTGTGAGATCCACGGAACCACCTTCCTGCATTTTTGATGCAGCTAAAGTACTCATCATTCTGGAATAATTATATTTTTTGTTATATAAGTATTTTTGATGTGAAACATCTATAGCAGCATGTAAAACCGGTTTCTGGCACGTAAAAGCTATGTGATGGTATATATATATGCAGTAGTGTGTACGGTGTGGCGACGCATCGCCACGCGCAATAGACGATATACGATATCTAAAATAGTACGTCTACGTATTAGTCTAAAATCGTAATATTTTATTTTATCATTATGACATATTTAGTTCCTATCACAATCTGTTCTTTTCTGAATATTACTTTTACAAAATAATGTCGATGTTTCACATCTGCCAGGCGTCCCGTGACGGCTCACATTTTTTAATTAATTATTAACATCAAGGTTAGATTGTAACGCGAATTATAACATAGTAAAAATAATCAACACAGATATTAAGATAGACACAACTAATCGTTTGCACGTGCCAACATTTTTGAGTATTGTATAAATATACATACATACATATACATATATATACATTTTCGATGTATCTTCACGTTCGCAATTAAGAGGTAGGTAGAGATATATCCAAACTACCTAAGAATATTAAAAGAAATTTGTCCAACTTTATTGACTTTGAAACTTTATTGTAAAACAGGCACTTACGCTAGTTATGTCGTTGTTGCATTGTAATGTGTTTTGTAATGTTCACATTTTCGATGGACAATGAAGACTAAGATATTGTACAGAGTAAATAAAACTTTTATGTTCTCACTTTGGTGTCTCTAGGCGGCGTGAATTTCTTACCATCGGGAAATCCGTCTGCTTGTTTGCCTTCCAGTATCATAAAAAAACTGTGTAAGTGTATTAATATAATGTATGTGTGGGTGCAAGTCTGTACTTGGCGTAGTCGCGGGCGTTGTCGGCGCAGGCACGGTCGGCGGCGCGGCGGCCGCAGGCGCAGGTGGCGCGCACGGGCCGCCGGCACGGTGCCGTCGCGGGGCACGGGCCCGAATGACACGCCGCCGCGCACTCGTGCCCGCAGCCCGGACGCTTTGAGCGGCACGGCTGCGTGCATCTGCACCATACAAATAGGAATATAAAATACCGTTGAAATCGACACATAACAACATATCTTTGTCTCTTTTTTTAACAAATGTTGATATAAGGTACGCCGAAAGAGATAACGACATTTTTGTCTTTGCTCATTTTGGCGTCGATTTAAAGTGACGTCATGATAGTTCTCATGCTTGCCAAGAATGCCATATTTAGTGTTCAATTTTATAGTGATATACTGAGATGAGATGATAGATGAGAATGTATACTGAAAATATCAATCACAGTCTAGCTTAATAAGAATTCTTTCAAGTGTTCACTTAAAAGTAAATACAGCAGTTTGAATGTAATCTGATATTTTTTTTTGTAATGATAATGAATCTTGCAATAAATATAAAGAGTTAACTTATATAAAGAATAAACATATTTGCACGCCACAATGTAAAAAACGTTCTCGCGAAAAGTAAACAAATATTCTTTCTTTCGTTTAATTAGGTATAAGCCAATTGAGTAGCACAAAGTAAGTAAGGTGATAGTTGCGATTTCTTTTGGTAGGTAAATAATAATTCTTATCTATTTGCCTAAACTTAACTATCAATCGTCACTAATAGATCATGTATCGATATCGATACTCTACTTTTTCTAGACAGCCTTATAATGTCAAAATGACAGCCATATTTAGTAGCCGACGGAAGGCTTTCTTCGTAGGTATTTCATGTCCATATACTTAGAGGTCAATGTTGCCCTCTGATGGTTTAAATTACACAATTATTAAAAATTGCAACAGAAGTAATTACTGTGCAGCAGCTCAGTCAATATCATCTATCTTATCTGTTCCTACCGTCACAATGTTAGTACTTACTTAGAGAATAGAGTAACTGATAGATTAGCACACAAGGTCTAAAACCTCGACCATAATATTAGCAACGCACTTGTGACATCTATAGTGTGTAAACGATAATTAGTAAATGATTTAATTAACTACCTCGTATCATCATAAACGTCGTCGCATATTAGTCATCTTTAAGAGTAGATCGCAGCAACTTAGCAAATTATGCAATGAATTCAACATTTAGGCCTACATCTTGGTAACACACTTTTAAAGTTTCTGAAAAGTTGCCCGTATTTTAAGTTTTTCCTGCCTCTTCATGTAGCAGGAACACTTAAACTAGTGCCAATAATACTTACTTGCCAGCATCGCAAGGTCCTTTGTGGCAAGTCTTGATACAGGTGTGTTTGCCACAGGGCAACGGCTTGCCGCAAGGCATACCGCATGAGAACTCTTCTTGGGAGCATGGGATCGTCTTCCTTTCCTGAGTAGGAAAAATGAAAATAAATAATAATTGACCGCCTCGTTGGTCGAGTTGCTAGCGAAAACGCCTAACTACACCGATCAACCGCGAGACTCGGGTTCGATTCCCGACGGGGGCAAGCATGTGTGTGATGAACATTTAGATGTCTGCATTTCCGGGTCTGGGTGGTTATTAAATTTCTGGTATCTATCTGAGTATTTATATGAATTAGAATCTTTGACTAACACCCATAACACAAGCATATAAGTTGCTTACTTTGGAGTTAGATTCAATTTGTGTAACTTGTCCAGGGATATTCATTTGTTTGATTGTGTTTATTATTAAGTACTATCATGCAATTATGTAAAAGTATCTTCACGCCCATATCCCCGAAGAGGTAGGCAAAGGCACAATCAGGGCACCCACGACTAGCCGAAGATACTAAGTCCCACAATGTGATAGGTGGCAAGCCTATCGCCAACCGGGCACATATCCTATCCTGAGCAACATTTTTTTGTTAGAAAATTGAAAAAACCCTATTTCTTTTTGTTGCCCGACCTGGGATTCGAACCCGGGACCTCATGCAGTCAAGTCCAACAACTGAACCGCTAGACCACATGAATGTGGCTTAAAAAGAGGTTGCCAGCAGTCAAATTAGACTAGATTGGCGAAAAGATAAGATATTTTTTTTAAAATACTAAAAACAAATTTATTGAAAGTTTATAGAGGTTTCGAAACGCCTAAACATTTCCACAATTACTTTGATAAGTTTATCACTTTTTATCCATAACATCTGTTCCATGCGAACATGCGGTCTAAAGAAAAAGATTCTAAATTCCACTTGACACTAAAAAAACGAGATCTTGAAAGATTTTTATATTCTGGAGTGTGAGTAAGTGTTTGCGTGAGAGTGTGAAACAGATAGAAAGAGGGTTGGGATCAAGTAGCTGAGAAAAATTGCAGCACGGTGTATCACAGACCTCGTGCTGGCCGTGGCAACTCTTGGTGGTGAGGACGACGCAGGGCGGGCAGTCGCCCTGGTGGCAGGAGTGGTGCGGCTCGTGCCCGCACGGTCGCTGGCGGCGGCACGGTGCCGAGCACGCGGGCGGCCTCGCGCCGCACCGTATCGGGGGCAACACCACTTCCTTACCGCAAGCACAGCGGAGCTCTTCGAAACCTGCACCAACCGATATATATATATACTTTTTATACTAATATTATTGTTATTGAAGTTATACTTCTTTTGGCGCGTTAGGAAAAAATGATGAGGGTAAATTTTTACGATGGGCGCACACACCGTCACGAAAAACCGACATGATGAAGTTAGCTATAGATAACATTTTAGTTGTTAAAAAGATTTTTATCTTATTACGCCGAAGAAGTATAACTTCTAACGCGTGTACATAAGTACACACACACTTTTTTTTATTATTACAACTTAAAACTTATTACCCTGAAGTTATAAATAATATACAATTTTCAACAATAATGTAAAAAGGATTAAATAATGTATTACGAGTGTTTTAAAGTATGACCCATGGAGAAGGGCCGCGATTCAGCGGATCATCATTATTAGTGGACAATAGATGAGCATGAACAATATATAATGTTGTCTTTAGAGCGTCTCGTATGAACCAACTGACCGAGGCGCGGGCAGGGCGCGCAGTGTCCGGTGTGGCAGAAGTCCTCGCAGCGGTGCAGCTGGCAGGAGAGCGTGCGCCCGCACACAACCGCGCACCGGTGGGACGTCGCGTCGCAGCACACCGTGCGACAGCGGTGTCGACCGCACGACATTTTCTGGAACACACCTCTTCTGATGAGCACACTTAAAGGCAAAACTACAACAACGACAACAATCACTTTTTTCAAATTTTTTCAATAAAATATAGTAGATATTTATATTATAAAAAATGTATATTGAATACATATGTGAAGAATTGTATATTGAACTAATTTAAAACAACATTCCTAGGGTTCGAAAAAAAACTACTTTTTCGGTCTTCATTTTATTCACTTTTAATAGAGTATTTAAAACAAAATTAAGATATCATTTTCATGTGTTCAATTTAACATTTTTACAATTAGTTTAATTTGTTGATAGTTGTTTAGTATTGCCGGTTAAAAACCGTGACACTGAACTCAATCTGGCAACCTGTCAATTGTCATGTCTAACAGTTTGGCGCAACTTTCATATAAAAAAATAAAAAAAATAAGTTTGCTAAGTTTTTTATTCGCCCAAATCATATGACACTAGTTGCCTTATATCTGAATGCTTTTAGACTTACTTTCAAACTATACGGGTTATACTTTTAAAGTAAACTTTATACAAATACGGGTTTGCTATGTATTTATGGAAGTCCCGCCTATTATTACGTAGTAATTATATACTCTTTGATGATGTCTAATCTGTTATTAGCTCTATGTCTCACGGTTATCATGTGTCAATGGCTGCCTTGAAAAATTTAATCTAATTTAATCGGTAATCACATCGGTATGATTTAGTTTATATAGCATATAATTATATAATTAACTCGCTTCGGATTTCGGTGATTCGGACAATTATATAATAAATTCGGAACTCAACGTGTAGTGCTTGTGTACCACGTCGGCATCATAGGTGTGGTGAAATACCTTCGGAGCAGACGATCACAGCAAGGAAGTAACCCTATATTAATTATATAAGTCCCATATCCTACCACCTTATCCCTCCGTATAAAGCTTCCACTGCGCGAGGGAACAAGGACATTGTAAGGTAAGTGATATCATAGTTCATCTTGTCAGGAGTTGGCTCCAACAATATTTAATAACTTACCTTATTACATTTCCTTTGGCACAGCACGTTGTATAACTTATGTTCGTATTCAGAACAAGGAACCTCACGGCTCGAATGTCCGCAGCGACATTGTATAGCGGTAGTCTCAGGGCACACTCGGCAAGGGCCTAAACAAATTACTTTAATGTTTTAGATATTCAAATTTCCGAATACGATTCTTGGATCAGCCAATTCAAAACTGTGATTTTTCTATCTTCCAACAACACAAACTTTGCCAAAATTGGATAAGCGCCACTTATCAGGTTGTGGTACGAATACCTTCGGAAATGTAGGGCCCTGGTTGTGTCTCTACCTGCTTCTTTGGTAATATGGAAATAAGGATATTTTTGTTATATTTATTTTTTTTTAAATATTATTTCACAAAATTCGTACCGTCCGACATAGACACCTAATAAGTGTTTATAAGGATAAGTCAAGAAATAAGTTTTATTTTCCCATTTTTTTCCAGTTTTTCTCCACATTGGGATTATAAATGAACTTTGACAAATATTTGTTTGTGAAAAACAAGGACACTATCTCGATTTATTTGATTTATTTTTATGGATTTTTTTAAGTTAAAAACAAAAATTGCTTACCTTCATGACAGTTGTCTTTGCAGAAGTGTTTATCTCCTGCGGGTCCACAGGGAAGTGGCTTGGCACAAATCCTCTCACAGAGTGGTATTGGATCTGTGCACGACTTTCGTTGATCTTTGCCAATCCTGCAATATTTTTGTATATAATAACGTAAGTCAAGCCAACATACAGAATTTTTAATAGTAAGAAAAATATATGCATAAACTGTCACCTATGTTGACATCATTGAAATTAGTAACAATAATCATTTATCTTGTCGATATACAAGAATAATGACATAATTTGGTGTTGTGGGACACCAGGTAGGACTGAAGTTCCTTCGGCTAATGTAGAATCGACACAATTCATATATACTCATATACTATGCATTGGCGGGGTGGAGTGGTAATAGAGAGAGAAGAGATGAGAGAACGAAAAGAAAGAGAGAGAAAGAGAAAGGTATTATACACTACTCCCTTGTGAATACGACTGCCGCGGCTGCGCACGTCTCATTCAACGGTTTTATTTCACGGACTTTGTCTTACGGTTTTACTATCACATTTTTTTCACTTCGGTCCTGCAACTGTCACGCTTGCGCACGTCTCATTCAACGGTTTTATTCCACGGACTTTTTCTTACGGTTTTACTATCACATTTTTTTTATTTCGGTCCTGCAACTGTCACGCTTGCGCACGTCTCATTCAACGGTTTTATCCACGGACTTTTTCTTACGGTTTTTACTATCACATTTTTTTCAGTTCGGTCGCGCAGCAACTGTCACGGCTGCGCACGTCTCATTTAACGGTTTTATTCCATGGACTTTTTCTTACGGTTTTTACTTTCACATTTTTTTCATTTCTGTCTCCTCCAAGCCTGCCGTAAGGAACTTCGTTCCAGAATTTATTCATTATTAGTATAACTCAAAAACCACTACTTGGATTAATATGAAATTAACTTCAGAATGGAACCATCAAAAACTTTTCGTTCATGGCCGAGTAATTGTGTAACAAATATACAGTCGAATTGATAACCTCTTATTTATTGGAGTCGATGAAAAAGCAATAATACTCCACCCAAAACCTTTTTTATTTTTTCTATGTTGCCTGATAGTTTCTAGTATGTATTTAATTTGGTTTTGAATGTGTCGCAGCCCGTTGAAGTACAACTACAACTCACTGCGTGTTCCCGCAGGGACAGGTGAGCACGTTGTCGGGACGCAGCGGACAGGGCGGGCAGGGCGCGGGGTGGCAGTGGGCGCGGCAGACGTGCGCGCCGCACGCCGCCACCCGCCCGCACTCGCCGCCGCACGACCACTGCGACTTGCCGCCCGTCTCCGCCGTGCACCCCACCGAACGGGACTTGGCGGCCGGGCAGTAGCACACTAGTACAATGGACACTGTGGCTTCTAATCGCGTTTAGACAATCTATTTACCCCCAGTTTCCGAAACGCTCAATCAATCAACTAATTTTACTCTACGATTTCAAAGCGTTTCGGAAACTGGAGTTAACTCAACTTCAAGTTTTTTCATAATAATGGAATTTCGTGTATTTATTTATTGAGAATAAAACTAATCGTTTTTAGTGGTATTTTGTTCTATTAAAGTGCACAAAAATAATTAAGTATAAGTATAGGTATTCAAATGTTAAAATTCCATCACTTTACCTAAAGCAGAGTATTTACTAGACGGACATGTCCATTAGCAAGTCTGCAGACATGTCCGCCGGTTCTTGCTACTATAGATGTGTATAGTGTTTGCTCGCGTAGGACCATCACAGGTCTTCTGGTAGATTTGCCTTGCTATAGTAACAAGATCTGACAGACATGTCAGTAAACTTGCCCAAGGATATGTCGTCTAGCAAATTCCCTGCTTAGTGCTTAAGACCCTGACTATAGACTATGCAGACTTATAACTACTTTGATTGATTTCATCCCAATTTTGTAAAATCGAGTGGCAAGTGATATTTTGATACAAATTAATTAAACTTGACTATTGACTATAGCATTGCCTGTGCCTGAGCTAAATTTCAAATGAATTAAACTCTGATACGTATAGAAAATGCACCATTGAACAGCGGTATGCGAAATTAAGAAAATAAAAGTCTATCAGACAGACTTGCGGTTGACCATACCACATCAGGTGAAGGTTCGATGCGGAAATAACGCGGTAATAAGGGAATTCGACTGACCGGTCTTTCTTCTTACTGCTTTCTTCAAGATTTGCACAAGCACACGCGTCGAATTGGTTTAATTTTAAATTTTACTGTTTAAGGTCGCGACTTGCGTGCACGCTCGTGGATATTCAAAACAAAAGTGAATTAAAATTGGCGGCTCTTACATCCGTGCTTTTGCCCTTCACTTATCTTCTTTCGCAATCGAACGTAAGGATTTCGGAAGGATAATATTAACAGGGAAAAAAAGCAAATACAGCGGTAACACTCATTTAAGTTTGAATTGAAAATTCATTGTTTGTTTTCTGAGATATATATAATATATATCCGCTAGAACACACTGATGTGTTTCCTCACTTTGAGTGCACTCCTCTGGCAGACACAGCCAATATTTTTAGTGACCATATTTCGAGTGACGTTTAATTTCGGAGTAATCTGGAAATGAAATAAAAGCTTGCTGTCGCCTGCTGGACGAAACAGTAATTCAGTCCAGCTTATTGCCTACAACTTTATACGGCTTCATATGGCGTTAATACACTGTGCAATTACCGCACAAATTCTCCATCTCGCACCATACCGATTTGAAATCAAATATTATGATTTGGGGACTTTCAACTAAGAAACTTATTTATTTATAAAAGTACGGCAACTTAAATGTGAGCTCTTTAGTATTGTAATTTGCGAGAGGAAAATAATTTTCTATCAGGTTTTCGTTTGCTGGTTTGTTTCCTATTCCGAAAAAATTGTATCTAGTAGTAAGTAAAATTTTAATTTTTACCTTGATCTACAATCTCTTCACAAGGGTCGCACGGTCCCTCGTGGCACTCTCGGGAACATGTATGTACGGTACATTCCAGCTTCCGTTTGCACTGGCGGTTGCAGACCTGCGGGAGCTTACTGCTGCAAAGCACTGATCGCGTTTCTGCACCACAACCACATTTTCTGCAAAAAACAAAATGCAGTTAATGATTTTTTGACGTGACAACGTTTTATAATTCGATGGAGCCGGCTGAACGCACTAAAAAACATGACTCATGCGGCGTTACCTCGCTCTGAGGCGCGCCATTTAAGGTTTGAAGTGCAAGCGAGAGGGCGGAACGAGCGACAAAGAGACACAATCGGCCTCCCTTCTTATGAAGTTGTCATGTTCAACTATCGTCAGTAAACCGACTTTAAAGACAACCGCTTTTGTAACTGAAAATGGAAGGAAATTATTATTTTATAATACATAAACTTACTTAGAAAATATATAAATGAACAGCTAACTTTTTGTAAGAATGAGTTCAAATGTAAACAAATTGTATGGGCGGCCTAATACCAAGTGAGAACCGACGGTAAATAATGGGGAGTTAAATAGGTCCGATTTCGATGCGGTTTTTTTTTAGTTTTAGTTTGAAAGCTCTTATTTTATTCTGCTTTTTAGAAACAAGAAACCTATTGCATATAAAAATAACATTTATTTTAAGTGAACAATTTTTAACCTCTAATCTTTTTAAATGGGCACAACATTCATTGTACAAGAGCAAAAAACGTACTTATTAATAGTAGCCTGGCATGGTGGGCAGGGTCCAGGATGGCAAAGCAATGTGCAAGGATGTGAGCAATTTCTTGGTCGTTTGCATGCCCGACCACAAGTATGGGCACCACTGCCACCTCGTTGGTACTCTGGGTTCTTTAGAGCCCCACACATGCAGCGGTACTCCACTGGAATATCTTGACTGGTGTTTTGACAAGCTGGACATCTCCATTTACCCTCTAAAATACGTTAAAAATATTTTTATCACTATAGAAAATAATGTCATTGTTCAAAACTACATACTCTATCTATAATTAGCACATTATTATTGGTGTATATTATATATGACCCCACTATGCACTGTAGAAAATTTATTTGCATAACTTTTAAATCTTGCTAACAAAAAAAATGTTGGCTGGGTATAGACAAGTAACCTGTTCGCAATATATTTGCCACCAATCACATTGTGGGACATTCGGCTAATCATGGGTGATGGTTGTATCTCTGTCTAATGTCTAATCTAAGTTTGATGTAAAAAATATAGATACAACATTCCTTATTGTACACTATCACTGCATGTTCAGAGTTTTATGATATGGATATTATAGCAATAACAATATTATATAATATTTTCACATGATAACTGACATCACCTAGCCTCCTTGAGACCATTGTCACAAATAGGACTTGAACTGATGCTTTCTTATTATTTGTCAAATTTTTTAAATGTCTTCCATAAAGTAACAAACAAAATACAACTCATAAAAATGTAAGTGTTGCTTGACAATGACCTTATAATGTACTATTGGATACTACTGAAGTGCGCAATTGGGTGTTTTGCCACATGGCGTTAACTGGTAAAAATTTAGTAAATTTCCTCATTAGTACATAGTTTCAACATAATTACATAATTTCCTATAATCATTTGAGGAAATTATGTTAATGTAGGAGTTGAAAAAATATTGCTCTGATGTGTCTATTGTTGTGATCTATGTTATACACACCATAGTATTAATATCTTATCAAAAGTAATTGTTTAAGCAATGTTAAGAGAAAGTTAATCATCCTTTATCATTTCATCTATGCAAGGATGAGGAGAATTTGGCGTAATTAAATTTGATATAAAGGAGACCAAATGCTGAAACTTATTCTGATAATGGTTGAATTTAGAACACTTGGAGTGACAAAAGAATTTACTCACCAACCATGCTACTCATAGCCCATTTTCGAATACACCTCAAATGCAGCACATGGTAACAGTTACTGCAGTACCAAACTGGATCAATTTGTTTCACTCGTTCACAACACACCAAACACTCTAAAGTTCCCTTGTCAAGCTGATCGCTGAGCCTCTCTCGTTGAGTTAACTCTGCACTCTCTGTAATTTTTATCAAATTTAGTTAAAAATAGTAGCTAATCTGTCAAAATTAAATTTTTTCTCCATATACGGAGCTTATACTATTATAAGCAATTACTCAATTTAAAAACAATCCCGTTTTATAAAATGTGATAAATCTCATGTAAATCCTACACTGTAAATGTTTCATGCATCTGTTTCAGATTTTATGATATAAAACAAGAAAGCATACTTTCACAAAATTTAATCCATCCAAGTTTTCTTTTTGAGCAAAGTTTTCTAAATTTAGCATTGATGCTCATATAATTTAAAAGATTTTCTTCTGTCATAGCAAACTTATAAATTTTCTCTGCTTTCTTTCTCTGAGTAACAAGTAAGGTGCATTCATCATCCCACCATGGTGGGGAAGGTTTTGTTCCATTTTTAATTGGAATTGGAACGTCTGAAGCAATGTTGTAAAAAGTAAAATATTAAAAAAGTAAATAATATTTGCATGTCTCATTATGTCCTATCTCTCAATTGCAATCTATAAGAGTATCATTACAAATTGCCCATACAGATTTGATGAAAATAAGTAATAGCTAATAATGAATAAATAACATAAAGGGATTCAACCCCAGATCCCCAGAAAATTGTTTATTACATACTAGTTCCATACTATTTATTCATACCATTTTAAATATTAAAGATAAATTTAATACTCAAATAAAATACAACATGATAAGTGAAAGAAATCTTAATATGATAAGTGTTCAAGAAAAATATCAGTGTCTTTTGTCGTCCATAATTAGTTATTATCACCAAACATATTTATCAAGAGAAAAAATGTGAAGTTTTACGTATGATTGACAAATCCAAACTTTTATTTTTTTAAGTATGCATTTTCTGACTTGTGTCTTAGTATTGTGCAAGATTTTCTATTATATAAAACAGCCACTTACTATTTGTAAGTCACACTAAAATTTGAGAACTACTTGATTTTTGTTTTATTTACCTTGTCACAGGGATGCGTGAATTAAACAGTATAAGGTAGAGCCATGGATGGAGCACAACTATTCAAGTAAAATCTAACAAAACTTCATGCAGGCAAAACATTGAAAAAGTGCTAACTCTTAAATTTATGTCATTAAAAATAAACCAGCTGACAGATAGAATTTCTTTCAGGCAATTATGTTACATATTAATTAGTTAGTAATAACTAGAATTAAGTGAAATGCTACATAGGCTTAAGTTTAAAAAGACAACATGAAAATTGTAAAACAAGAATTTAATTTTACTAATTGTAACTTACAGCCACTTCTAAGAACTTAATTAAGCAAGAGATACATACATACATATCTTCACACCAAGTCTCTTACAGGGTAGGCAGAGAGTATTAGGTGCCAAATGTCAGTCCTTGCAGAATTGCTCGGCTTCCTCTATATTCATTACCCTTTACATACAAACACACTGGTTTTGGTGAGTCTTGAAACCAGCCAATGTTAACCTAGGTCTCCCCGGCTACTAAAGATCTGTTAGTTATCAGACAACCATAAATATTTTTTCGAAAATCGAAAATATCCTAGTATCAAAACCCACTTTGTATTTGTAACTGTTTACAGGTTTATTATGATTGGCCATAATTAAAGCAAAACAACATACCTCCACTTTCAATAATGTTGCTAGCTTTTGGTTTTCTTGTATTAACTTTTTCCCTTTCTTTTTCCTCTCTTTGATGTAAATATGTATTTGCAAATTGTTCATCTTCCATGTAATTTCGATCAGTAGCCCTGAGCCTCTGACTGCCTGCCCAGTTATGGCCTCTTCCTGAACTTTCACCTCTGCCATTTCTAACATCTTGACTACTTTTAGGCATTGAGCTGTTATAATAAGTACGGTACACTTCAGGTTCTTTATTTCTTGACTTAGAGTTTCTGGTTTGGTTCTCATCATTGTTTACATTATCGGAGAGATTATCTACACTATAATTTGATGATTCCTGGGAGTCATTACCTGGTTCATTTCGGGACTTATATCTCATATTATCAGACCTATTGTCTGAATTGCTATAACCAGAGTCAGAGTTTTCATTGGAACGATTTTTTCTCCCATTTCGACCATTATACTCATTATACCGATTCTGGTCCCTTCTATTGTAATAACTATTGGAGTCAAACTTACTATTAGATTCTTCATGTTTATTATAACCATTATACTTCTGTGGTTTATAATTACTGCTATTTGTATCAGTATTATAACTATCACTATTTTGAGCTTGAGTTGGCCTTTCCCTCCAATTTGTTGAACTAGAAGATTTAGTTTGCTTACTTTCTTTCGTATTATGGCTAGCTGGATGGGGATCTTGAGCTTGCTCAATTTGGGTACTACTGTTTGAAGGTTTTAAGGCATTTTTTGGTACAAATTCACTGGCAGTTGCAGTAAGTCTTGATTTATATACAAGCTCTTCAGGATAACTATTAAGGTCATGGGTTTGGGGTAATTGGCTAGGTATATTTTCTTGATAAATATCTAGATTATTTGAAAAATTGGCAGTGTTTGATCCATAAGTATAGTGTAATTGAGAGTTTTGAACTGGTGGTCCACTATAACTAGCTACATTGTACTGACTGTTAGGATAGTTTTGATATTGCAGTGCATTGTAACTGGTGTCAGATGTAGAAGTACTGGGTTGCATTTGAGTAAGAAATTCATCAAAAGTAACATATTGGTTGCTAGAATCATATTGTCTATTAGGATTAGAATAGTATGGTTGATTACTTTGTTGCCTACTTGCATCAGAGTTCCACGTATTCGGGTTTTGATGCTGATTATTATAGGCGTATGAGTTATTCCACTGTGACATAGTGACAGACAAGTTGTTAATATTATGAAACTTTAATCTTGATATTTTGTTTGTTTTGCGATTTCTAGGTATGAGCGGCCACAGGTCTCTGACCCGAGGCCTTAAGGATATTTTTCAAGGTACCCTGTAATTAAAAAATAAAATTGTTAAATACCTTTCACGTAAAATTGTGAGATCGCTGAGTACATGTGGCACTTAGTTTAACTAAACAATATTGAATAATTACTCACAACTATTATTTTAATGGTATTTACTAAAAGGTTAAAACAAAACAAGAATGTAAAACCAAAAATAACTAAAAATTGATTTTTTTGCAATTTTACGAAATAACAGGTAATTCGGAACTGCAACCGGGGAGGGGAAAACTTGGTGACATTGACATTGTTCATTGTCCAATATTGTCAGTTGTCAAATTGAAAGTTGTTCTTCTTCTTCCTAGCTATTTGACCTAGTAACACTCGGTAGCACAGAACAATAATTATTCACAGAGCTCGGTAGGTACCTAGGTAGTCAACGGCTAGTATTACGGCTAATTTCATTAACATAGCCACTTGTTCCTCCCTATCTAATTCAATAATTATTAAACATTATTTTCAATAAACGTAACTAACCCTATATTTAGCTGTAAATAGGTAATTGTAATTGGGCGTTAGTCGTTACTTGCGCGTTGGTAGCGATAATATTAAATAAACACTATTACAACAATAACTAGGTGTACAACTTATTAGTTGTGTTGCTACGAAGTGTGTCAACTATCATTTATTCGTTAATAGAACACCTTACCTCAATAAAATATATTTTAATGTTTTGAGTAGAATACCTGAGACTGTTTACCTACTATATTTTCATTTTTATGCGCCTAAATCTAATTTCTCCATTCCAATGTTATTGGGGTCAGGCTGTGGATCTTCTCATATTTTAGACAAAATCAAGCATTTTTTTGTTGGAATCTATAATCTATACTTGTTATACTTAGTTGTTCGGTATTTATGAAACTTCGTACCTTACATTTTATGCGTTCATTAAGCAAAATAACTAAGTAACTACCTACTTACTGATACATCTTTCGGACCGCACATATTACAAGTCACAATTGAAGTGAAATTCTTACTTAGGCGTTTCTACTATTTCATAATTAAAATGAATTAAAATGTCAAAACTTGTGTTAGACCAATTTTAGCTTATGCGAGTCTAGCTTCCGTACGTACTTTCCCGACCCACCTTAAAAAGTTACAAGTCGTTCAGAGTAGGTTCATTCATAATGTCACCGGTTGGTAACGATTGGCAACTGTTGGTTCATTGGTTGCCCATAGTACGTTCGGGGCACATTTTGTCCGGCACGCCCCGAGAGTCCTGGGAGCCACCGCTGCATTGCGGAGGCTGCTACCCAACGTGGGAGGCCCGAGCGCCACCTGCCATTGGCTGTACTCCGGCGTCGTACGGAGTATGGCCCTGTATGGGGCACCTGCCTGGCCGGACGCCCTCGGTCGCGCCAACAAGACCCTGCTGCGACGTCCGTAGCGTGTCATCGCGACCAGGGCTATACGCGGATACCGGACGGTGTCCTCGACGGCGCCATGCGTCCTCGCTGGAGACCCGCCCTGGGAGCTCCAAGCGCGTGCTCTTGCCGACACATACCTCGCGGTATCGTTGGCGAGGGTGCGCGGGAAGCCCCTGGCGTGGGAGGAAGTGAGGCGCATGCAGAGGCAGGTGTGGGAGACCACGTTGGAGCGGTGGAAGGAGGACCTTACCCCACCTGTCCCTGGGCAGGCGACGGTGGAGGCAATCCGACCGGTCCTCCGAGGGTGGTTGCAGCGGCGGTTCGGGTCGCTGACGTTCCGTCTTGTGCAGGTGCTTTCCGGGCACGGATGCTTCGGGAAGTATCTGCACAAGATCGCGAGACGGGAGGCGACCCCCGCCTGCCACGAGTGCGGGGTGCCAGAAGATACAGCGTCCCACACGCTGGGAGAGTGCGTTGCTTTCAACTAACAGCGGCGTACTCTCTCAGCGATCGTAGGAGAGGACCTCTCGCTGCCGAGCGTTGTCAACGCCATGCTCGGTAGTGACAGGTCCTGGCAGGCGGTGGTCTGCTTTTGCGAAGAATTAATGACGCAAAAGGGGACCGCGGAGCGGGCCAGGTAGGACGGTCCCAATTCAGGCCCGCTCCGGCGCAGGCGGACCGGGGGCGCGAGAAGGCGGTTCATCCGTCTTCAAAGTGCTTCCGATGTGGGGCTGCCGTGGGGAGTCGGGGGACTTCCTCTGGCCATCACGACCTTGCACGCCTGGGGGCAACTCCAATGGTTGGAGTCGCTCCTCTTTTAACGCGGGAGGAGGTCCGGTGAGGACCGGGCCGTAGCTGCGGAGCGAGATGGTGAATGCCAACGCGACCCCATCCCGCTCCTTGCCGGACGGCAGGAAGGTCATCATGTGGTTTTTAGTCGGTTCGAGTCCGACATGACCCGCTGCTCTCCCCCGAGAGCGGTGGGTATCCAGGGGGATTTCCCACACGTAAAAAAAAATTGGTTGCCCGTAGTACGTACGCAACTTGGACCTACATTGCGATGTAGATTTATTTATAGATATCAGAATATTAGTTTGAAATAACGTTGGCCAAAGTATGCTTTCCTCATAATCCCAACACAAACTCACAAAACACCACACTACACCGCTGCCATCGGTCTTGGATTCTAAGAATTCTTTTCCGATCCAATGAATCCACTCAGGTACCCAACACAGCACCAAGACGAGGTTCCGTCTCCCGGGAGACAGCCCTTGCTAACGACGTTGTAGGGAACAGTCTATCCATTTGAATAATTATGTCTCAGTCTGAGCTCTCTGACCGCTCACAATGTCCGGTGAACTTGTCAAGATAGTCCAACCAAATTAAACCAAATTATAAGAATAGCGAACCAAAAAGGCCCAACAACCTGAAAATCAGTAAAGCTGTTCAAAATACAATTATAAATAAAATTTATTAATAAATTATAAATTAATAAATTATATAAATTTAAAATATTAAATAAATTTAGAAATAACGAATTATTGCATTGCATGCAAAAAATTAAATTCGAGGTCAAAGGTAAAAAAAGTGAGTTTTTCCCGATTTTGAGGGAAAAGGTAAGTCTTACCAGAAAATATTTCATACAAAAATTGTAGATCATAAAATTATCTACAAAAAATGCATTTGCACTTCTTTCATACGACCTACTTTGAAATACGACTATCTTTGAAATATTACGATCCTAAAAATTGTTTCATATTATGAAAGAGTACGCCACGTACATACATTTCTAGAGTTTTAATATACTATGTTCAAATATTTTTCTGTCGGTCATTGTTACTTGTATTCAAAATATACAAATAAGTTATAATTAAAGGGAATATCAAGTAAAATGAAACCCAGTCCCTTCATTTGTATAATGGTGTAACCTTGAGACAACATCTGTCCCCTGTTCATCTGTGTGCGTGGCTAGGGTTTTATACACTATAATAAATAAAATACCGTAAGAGAGATTCCGCATTGCGTCCGATCCGAATCCGATCCGAACCCGTGAAGATACGTGGCGTGGCGGCAGTAGAACTATTTCTATGGTAATCCACGCACTAGATCCGAACTCCATCATCCAATTTGTTTTCGTCATTCTAAAATCTCCATTCCGTGGAAGATTTTTGACGGACCAAAGTAGTCATAGTAGTATTTGTATGAACGTTCGCGGACTGCGTCCGAGTTTAGTGTATTTAGTTTTAGTCAAAGAATAAAATAAGTGTCCTTAACTTATAATTATTATACTATAATATATTACTTTTTGCCGGTTTCCGAAATCTTCCGGTTTTGGAAACTACCACTATCTGGCGACTGTTTAAATAAAATAAAATATTTGTATATTATATTTACATACATACTAAGAAGAATATTTTTTTATTTTCGTTGTATTGCAAGGTTACGCGCTCATTGGTGACATGGCTATTACCATATCAGTAGCTCAAATGGTTAGATCATTCGTCGCCTTGAGACGGAAGTTTACAGGTTCAAATCCTAACTAGGAGCGAAATTTTTTCTTTCTTTAAAATTCATAGAAGTATACTATGTATCTCATTAATCGTATATTTATTATTATCTTAATTATGTACCCTCATGGCGATTCTCATATTTTCTGACGTTTTCTGGCGTAACACTGCGTGCTCGTTTTAGAAAGCTCCTTTTATTCATCAATCTTGCAAGAGGGGGTGCACCTAGAAATCTTTACGTCTTCTGCATCTGTGAAAGGACTCATGGTATTGGTCTAGGTATAAGTATTTGACTTATTATAAGAGAAAACTAATTAAAGGGTCAGTGATTTTCTTGTAGAAAAGAAAATATAGTAAAATAATTGCAATAATTAATAACCAAATATAATTAAATATATGGTTGCCGGTGACTTTGTTTCGACGTTTCTTCTTCTGTCTGGCTAGGTTTGGAAACGGTGGTAGTTTACGACAGATAGGGCTAAATTGAAATATAATTTTAAAATTTTTGGTAATTAATAATTAAACTAGTTATTAATATAAGTAATTGACTTTAAATGATATTTTATGTTAATATATTTGCACACCAAAATTATACAATTGTGCAATACGTTAATATACTTAAATATTTTTGTAACTTCTCATTAACACACATATTCCGCAAATAACTCAATTTCATTAATTTCATTTCATTATTAACAACGTGAACACTGCTGCTCTGCTCTGTATAAAATGACGTAATTCGATCCGAGCTTTCACGCGTTTGGATCGGACTAGTGCGTAAGCAATATCCGAATTCAGTCCGAGTTTTCTAGACCAATATTTTTACGGGTTCCGATCGGATTCGGATCGGGTGTAGTGCGAAATCTCTCTTAGTCTTGGACTATACTTTATAGCAAAGGATTATCGCCGAGTACATTTCAATTTTGTATATAAAAACCGCTTTGCTTTTTAGTTTTGTCATTGCACACTGTTTCAGTACTTTGAGTGATTGTAAGCATCTGCCATTAGTCAAGTTTAATTCGTTTGCATCAAGCTATTGCCTGATTTTAACAAATATGGTTTGAGTTACTCAAAATAATGCATGAGTCGCATAAACACTCGTGTCAGGGTTTAAAGTAAAGCGGTAGCATCCTAAGCTCACCGAAGTGCGACATGAAATAGTGCCTTCGAGAAAACTTTATAAATCCTCCACTTGTGCAGAAAAGAAAAATTAAATAAAATTACATACAGGGACGGCGTTTGAGTAAAGGCGCCAAGATGTAAAGGGAGATCAGATGCTGTACGTTACATATTATTTACCTTTTAGTAAGGTTTTGAACAGCATGTAGGGGGCGCTGTATAAATTACGCCCCGGGCGCTGCTATTACTAAAACCGCTACTGATTACATACTTATAATATTATTATTATATTTGAACAAAAGGGTAAATAAGCCTTGCCAAATAAATTATCCGTTTTAATTCGAAAAATAATGGTTTATAAAAATATTTTTTATAAAAAGGTAAGAGTTTAACTAAAAGATGAAGTGTGGATGTGAGGAATGGCATTGAATTGGGCACCTAAACGCATAGATTAATATAATACTAGAGAAGCCTAAACTTCGAATACTTTAAAGCCTTCTGTATACCACTAAGCACTATTCGAAGAAATGTTCTACACCAACGCGATATCTCAATTATCTCTTATAATCGCAATATCTCAAAAATAGTGGGTCGTATGAAAAAAAGATATAAAAAAGTTTTTGTAGATAATTTTATGATCTACAATTTTTGTCTGTACAATTTTCCGATAAAACTTACTGTTTCCCTGAAAATAGAGAGAAACTCATTTTTTGGACCTTTGACCTGGAATTAAATTTTTCCCATGGAATACAATGATTCGTAATTTCAATTTTTTTATAATTGTATTTTGAACAACTTTACTGATTTTCAGTTTGTTGGGACTTTCTGTCTCACGGAATGTCCAGATTGACTGGACTAAAGAGCTTAGCCACACATCAGTCATTTAAAATGAAGTCAAATTAAAAAAAAAATAATGAACCCTCGACAAATATACCCTCCACCTCCCATGGCCCTACCAACCATCTTGGTTACACGTGTCGAAACGCGGGAGATACACGGGATCTGCTCTAAGGCTATCTTTCCCGTGTATTTCTTCACTCCCTACAAGTTAATTTTTTATCTCTGTCTATGTCCCTGTAACCTTCTCCCCATTCCGGGGCGGTTTTAGCCTTCCCGATTGGGATCGACGTCACAGTCACAGCTCTTGTTCGTCGACTTGCCAGAACTTATTGGTTGCCGTTTTCTGATGATTGGATCTCGAGGGGTTCACGCTTCCTGAACCATGCCTGTGCAAAACTGGAAAACAGCCGGTAGTTCGCCGGTGTGCTGACAAGCTCCGTAAAGTAGACCGGCCCCTCCTCCTCCCTCTCCAGACCCTCCAACATCCGTGTGCGTTCCTCCGAGTAGAGCTGACATTCCCACAGTACGTGGTCTCGGTATTCGGCCATGTCACCGTCACAGAAACACCTCCTCGATTCGACCAATGATTGGTCGCAAGGCCTGCCTCTGAAACAGCCGTGGTCGGATAGCAGCTGCGACGTTGCGTGGTCAGGTTCCACCCATTTATACTCGAGTCTGCTCACTACGCTCAGAAAGAAGCGATAAAGGTCTCGACCATCATCACTTCCCTTCCAGCGCTCTTGCCACTCTTTCATTGCCCGGTTTACCACCCTCCATCTGAACGCTTTGGCCTCCACCCTATTCAGGCCAACCACGCCTCTCGCTATTTCCCCCGACAATTTGACCCCCGACAAACAGTCCAAGTTGGTCCAAGTGGAATAGACCATCCGCGTATCTGCTAGGCAGCTCGTAAAGAGGCGAGCACTACTTAAAATATAGGTCGCCACTAACAAGACCACTGGTGGTAGTGTTTTGTGAATCCACAGCTTTACCTATTTCTGCGGCCAGAATGACTCAGTCATGGAACATGCCCAGCAGGCTCTTAGAGTAGGGTGGCCGGAGACTAGCACAATGGGCCTAACACCCCGGCTACAGGACAGCAACGTAGCTGTAACATCTATGTTGTCGATAGGCCGTGGTTGTCTCTTACCATCAGGAGAGACGTGTGCATGTTTGCAAACCTTTCACTTAGAAAAAAAGTTATGATGCCACAGACAGACACACACACTTACACGCATTTAACTTACGACACCTCTCTCTTTAATGTGCTGTGCTTTAGATAAACTGCAAAGATTACAAAACATAAAACCGTAACTTTTAAACTATGATCTATCAGCTACCTTCCAGTTCTTTCATCAGGTCCTTTTCATCAAGTCCTCGTCATCAGAAAATATGATCTGATCTAATTAAGACTATTTTAACGAATTCACACTCGTTGTTTTTACCAGTAGGTATTACGGGGTTACGTCTAATATCTTTGAGCTCCATCATCAGAGCAGTTCATACGTACCAGCATCCTTTAGTGTTTTAACTGTTAGGGCTCATATACGTTCAAAAATAAAGTGAATAACCATAATGCGTCTTATATTCATTCCGATGTATACAAATGAGCTGAAGACTTTGTATATCTCGACACTAAAGTATAGCTAAGAACCATCTTGATCACGTCAGCTTTCAAATTTCAAAAACATAAAAATCCGTCCATCCGCTAAAGAGCTGTCTGATGTCTGTCCGCTGAGAATGTCTGTGGCATCGTTCATCTAGTTTTAGCAGTTCATCTAGTGGTTGTACGACATAGCCTGGACTTCCAGTTTGTGCTCGCAATTTAAGAGTATATTGACGTATCGGTATTTTTACTAGGGACATCTTACCGTGACGTGCCTAGCAATAAATAGATCTGACAATGGATCAGTATGATGCAATCTGATGCTGCATTCACACATGCCGCCGGCTTGGCCGCTGGTCGTGCCGCTGGGCATGTGTGAGTGCACCGAAATATGCCTGTAGGTAGTAAGATCGTGGCAGAAATATATGTTACAATTAAATCGTTTTTTGTCTTATGTCGGTCAATGTTTAGAGAAACTGACATCATCATCATTACTCAAAATATTCCATGAGTCATTTATGCGTACCTAGATTACAAGAAAGACGTAGTGGTGGGAGTGTTTTAGGTATTGTAGATATTCTTAGACTTAGGTTCGTATTGGTTGGTATTCCGGATAGCAATCTTTTTAATCTATTTTCATCATTACCTTCATGATATTAACATTCGTGACTGTCAATTATTATCATTACTTTAAGTTATGTTTTGTATTATTTGTTTGGATGTGGCAAATGTAATATGGACGAGTCAGTAATGGTAGGCTGGAAATATTTTTTATTACTTTCAACTGTGAATCATGCAAGATTTTTTCTTATCTTTAAACTTATTCACCCACTATGTGTTTGAAAAATTCATTAAACCATTTTTATTTCATACCTACGGGCTAGGACTTCTTTCTTCACACGTTCTTGAATCAGGCTTAGGATTCCATCACTAGTCACTATCACCATAGACCAAGTACCTAGGTACACAGTAGGTCACCTATAATAATGCAAATTGGAAATTGAACTAGCAAAGACAAATAATATAAGAAATTCACTCTCCGGATTGCCCTAATCGTTCTACTGTTTCTTGCCTATTGCGTGTTCCACCTCATCGTAACACTTTCTTTTCACATTCCTTTAGGGTTCATGCTATCAGGCTGTGGAATTCTCTTCCCTCTTCTATTCGAAGAAGTGAAACAATATACACTTTCAAAAAACAGTTGAAGTTGCACTATCTGTCAAATACTTAATTAAATATAATATATATTTTTATTGATTTGGTCCAAAAATTGTTAATGTATTAGGTTAAGTGTATTTTAGTTTTATTTGCTTATTTGTACACTACAACCAGAATAAATTTATGTTCAAATTTTCTCTCTAGGGTTAGCTGTAAGAAATTTCTTCACGAGATAAGCTCGCCTATTGTACGAGTACATTTTTTCCTAAAATTGCTATTTCTTTTGTGTTATTTCACTTGTGTACAATAAAGAATTATTATTATTATAAAAAATATATTACCTATACAATACAATAAGTGACGCTTCTAACATATTTCCTTATTTTTAGGGGGAGAGGATTCCAAAGCCTCACTGATTGCAAAGTAAAAGAACGGCTAAAGTACAAACTGTTTCGAGAGAGTACTTGAAGAGAATAATAGTAATCAATTGACTTGAGGATATTTTGCTTAGGTAGGCACTGTTACAAAACCTAAATCTCTCCTAGGCGCAAAAGGATAAAAGAGAATAGAGTATAAAAGGAAGAGGATGCGTTTACAAGGTTAAAGTGCTAATGGTGGTGATTCTGCTGTTCACAAACTAAACTTATTTTAGATGAATGCTATCTTTCTCAAATAAAACAAAAACAAAAGAGATGGAACAGTTTAGACGTGTCAGATTAGTGCGGACATGTCTAATCGTGATGTTTTAGTCAACGTTTTCCGAGTAATACGTTAAACGTCTGTAGAAATGACGTGTACTGTCTAATTTGACAGCACTAAAAGTGTTCTGTCTCCTTCTGTTACTTTAGTTGAAAGAAGACAGGGATAACTTAAAATTAGTTTAGTGAGTGCGCAACAAAATTACCACCAGTATCATAAATGCTACATTGTGTTTATTTGTCCTACTTTTACAACGGAACGGTTGGTTATTATGCCACAATATTTGTGTGTAGAGAGAAGAATCCATCCTTTTAACTATATCCACACACAAATATTTGAGAATAGTATAGGCTACTTTCTGTCCTGTATCTTAATACAAGGGGGGTATCTACGCGCGCAATAAGTTTAATTAAATTAAACTCGCTTCAGTTCAGCTAGAATATCCACAATTTTCGTCAATCCATGAAATATTAACCGCGGCTATTTGTGGTACCACTTAGTACACAGCTCTTATTGTTCACAAAACCCACCTACAACAAAACATCTACAGATTTCAGTAACCTATATCTTTAACCTGGATATAATGGTATTCAGAACATATTCGTGACAACATATAGTGTGGTGTGGTGTTATGGCATGGGCTGCATTTCAAGTTCATCGAGGGTCAACACGACATCTAATGTATGTTTGTTATAATTATAGTGCAAGGGTAATGGATTATTAATGATATTACAATATAATACATAAACCTGGTACGTATATATATAATTTTAAACGCAAGCGGCAAAAAATCGACTTTAATAACCAATTTCAATGCTTCAGATTCTATCATAATATCCTCACTTGGCAAAAACGAGTCCATAAATGATGTACTACATAAAACTGAATCCACAATATCTACTGTCTTTATCTATACAAATGAACAAAATTAAAGTGTCTGTTTGTAATAGAAAAAATACCGCTCTTTAGTACATGATATAATAGTCATACTAATAAGATAAAGTAATATAGTAATGAATATGATAGTTATACGGTACGTACCTATACCAAAATAATATGTTTACAATTTTTGGTTGTCGGTCTGAGTCGGTTAATCTTTGAAACATCGCTGTACTTACCGATGTTGACGGGACTTTCACGGGCACAAGAAGTAACGCAGGTTACATCAATTATTTTAGACTTTTTTTATTATATTCCATGCGGATGAAGTTGCGGGCACAGCTTATGGATAAATGAAACTTTGAAAGTGAAAGTCGCTTTCTCTGTCCCTTTGTATGCTTAAATTTTCAAAACTATGCAAAATATTTCGATGCAGTTTTTTATATAGATAAAGTGATTAAAGAGGAAGGTTTATGTGTATATTTTACACCCGTGCGAAGTCGGGGCGGGCCGCTAGTAAAATAATATAATGTGCTTGTAAATCGCGTTCTTTTAAATTTAAAGTTTGAAAGAAAGCGACCCTTTAAAGTGAGGAGCACTAAGTTACCTAATTGATAAGTTTGAAATTAAGTTAAATTTATTTCACCTTTGCCAAAGTTTGTAATGGATTTTTGAAAGATTTACTTCCCAGTAATACTGTTTCGCATCTAAACTTTTATATTAATGTGTAAATTTTATGACAATGCAAAATTATTGTGACACGGAGTTGATCTGATGATAGAACCTGAAGCTGGCCATGGAACTCTCATAATTCCAAACATTATCAAATATACACAATAATCAAAAAATAAGTCCAAACTCGATAGAGTTTGAACTTTTTTTTATACCTCTTGAAAAGTAGGTATACTTCTCCTGTCTGCTGCCTGGGATAGCCGAAATAAACAAACCTTGTCATGAAAATATCATTTAAAAAAAAACATTTGATTTAATGAGCTTTCATTTATTTAAAATCTTTTGTATGGCTTAAATAACCGTTGTGTTTGTAATTAAATTTAATGAGTTCGAAAATTTTACTTATTATATTATTTAATTATGCTCACATAACATTACTTTGGGATTAGATCAATTTGTGTAATTAGACCAGGGACATTTATCACTACATAGTATAAAATAAAAGTCGCTTCCTCTGTCCCTATGTCTCTTTATATGCTTAAATCTTTAAGACTACGCAAAGGATTTTGATGTGGTTTTTTCAATAGATAAAGTGATTAAAGAGGAATGTTTTTAGGTATATTCTACACCCGTGCGAAGCCGAGGCGGGCCGATAGTTTCTTTATAAAACAACTCATACACTTTGATTTTCGTGGTAAATCGCAAACTAAAATTTGTTACGTTCACTGCGGTAATCAATAAAGATCGGCATAACACTTCCATTTTGATAGGATGAATAGGTGAGGCGCTAGATCTCTACCTGGGGAGGTTGTCGCACATCAGGTGATCACCCGTGATTTTGTCAGTAATAACTTTTTTTTTGCAATAAGCTCGCCTCTTACGATCTGCCAGACAAAAAGGTAGATGATCTATTCTACACAGGGCCCAGACCAATACAGGGGAAAAAGTTAAGATGATTTAGTAACAGTGAAGGTACGCGGAAAACATAAACAGTTGATGGTGGTTTATCAGATACGAAGTTCCTGGCCAGATGCAAAACGCAAAGAAACTATATTAGCAGCTCTAACGAGAATAGACGAGGAGATAGCTGCTGGTGAGAAGTCATGCCCAGCTCAGAGGTTGGCAGTTGTATCAGGAGAGTTGGAAGTCATACAGTATGTAAGCAAATATTTATACTAACTTATTGGAAGGCAAACATACTTACAAATTATTCCCGCAATTTTGCTAAGGGGGCTTTCAAAGTCTGGGGTCAGAAAATGAAACTATAGACATTAGAAACTAGTTCATGGTTTTTTTCACGATGCGGATTCTAAAAAAAAAAAAAATATGATGCGGATTCTAGTAACATGAAATGTAAGTTTAGAATTAGATTTTTTGATTATTTTCATTCATACATTTTCGCACAATTTTATAAATTCCGCGTATATATAATCTTTTATATCATACTTATGATTTTATGAAGTACATAATTTAAATGCAGTAAAATTGCTAGTTAAGCATAATCGCGAACATGTTTTTTTGTATCGAAATCAAACTTTTTGGTTAGGAGTTATGATGCCACATATAAACTTTCGCACGCCTGCACGAAAGCACGTAGGTACCCCTCTTTTACCCTCAAGGGTTAAATATTCGATAAAGAGAAGTAGAGAGAATATCTATATATTCGTAGGTATAGGTTAGGTAGGTAGGTATATTCGTAGGTAGGTTAGACTAAACCTATTTATACTTGTATGATGTTTTGATCCCAGGAAATCAAAGAACTGGATGAGACGGCGAAACCGGTGACCAACACAGACGCTTATGCCAAAACACTTCATCAGGGAAGTACTTACTTTATTTTTTTTATCCGTATGCGACAGGAGACTATTTTCGAAGTTTATTATTTAAGCCCCTCAAAAAGCAAACGACTACCTGTCCCGGCTAACTTCGTTAATTTGTTCTATTTGTAAGGTAAAACTTAAAATGTAGTTTTTCCTAGTTTTCACGCAGTTATTACTTTTTTTGTCTTTGAAACCTTCCCCAGAATTCCTCAAATAATTCAAAACCAAAATTAGCCAAAGCGGTACAGTTGTTTTCGAGTTTTATTTTCAATTTCGATTTATTTATTTGCATTACTATTATAAAACACAATAACGTTAGCCATAATGTTAGCGAGACTACTAAACAGCAATTGATCTATATTATTATAATATTAATACGTGATGCCAAAATTTTGGACCCTTTTTTACGAAAATTGCGCGGACGCAGGAGCATAAAATTTGGCACACTTATAGTTTATGTGTAGGAGAAGTCCAGAACGCTCATGTTTTTCAATTATAATGCTTATAAAGTACATTAAATTAATAATTAAACATTACCCACAGTACCACGCATTTAACACACACACAAACAAATATATAGATAATAACGATAAAATATCACAGATGTGCACTAAAAAGTTTGGAAACAAAGTAGTTGGTCTTGAGAAATGAAGATGGCGGTCTTATCAACAAGTTATTAAAATTTATAATAGTCGAATTTCGACCAATGGGCGACCACTAGTTTTTATAAATAAGACAAGAAGATGTGTCATTAGATTCATAACAATCGATATTATTAAAAATTCGATTCTATTAAAAAATAGTCTTTGGTGATAGTATTCTTATGACTATTACTTTATTTTATGACTTTCTGCCTGTCTAATGGGTCACTATCAACATAAAAACTGGTTTAGGTAGGGTTAGTTAGGGATTCACCGTGAACCGTCTCACATATTACTACCGCTTCAGTGACCGTGTCATCTTCAGTCGAAAGACTTACACATTTTGCCTATCAACGAATTATTCTTCGGGAACATTTTTGTAGTAAACACAATATTCGAATAATACAAGGGCGGATACGAGCCATTTATACGTTTTGTCCAAGGGTTTACCTGTATGAATATGTTGAATAAATAAGTTTTCGTTTGAAAGGGGATTGAACTTTTTTCTATGAAGCCTTTACTTTTTTGTTTGTACAAGTATTTGTAGGTATTATCGTGCGTCGCCATTTTGAAAAAACACAAAATGGCTGCGGTTGACTAAAGCCACAGAGGTTCAAACCAAAGAGTAAAGTAACTGTCCATAAAGGAAGTTCAAACCCCTTTACATATATGGTATACTCTGTAATTAAATAAAAATCTTATCTATCTATTTATATATAAATGTATATATAAAAGTCATGATAGTTACACTATTTATAACTATAGAACGATGGCAATTTAGCTGAATATTGATAGGAAAGTAGCTAAGGACCCGTGCGGAAACTATGAAAAGCAACATTTTAATTTTTCCCATGAAAATTGTAATGATGCAGGTTACATGGGTAAATACCAACAACACCACTAGGCTACTGGTGGTAGACTGCTGTACAGCTTGCTTGGGTAAGGGTCCACTGCCTTACCTAGACCTGCTGCCACAATGACATTATCATATTTCGATGCGGAGGGTAGGGTTGCACTACAGGCCTAACATCTCGGCAACGCAGCTATATCATCTATGGTGTTTATAGACCACGGATGTCTCTTACCATAAGGAGATCCGTGTGCTTGTACACTGCCTAATACCACAATAAATGTATTTTTCTTTATCTATGTAGATAAATTATTTGTATAGTAAATACATGCGTATTTACTATACAAATAATGACGCATTTTCATTTTGTTTATGTAGCTGTTTGTGGGCCTGGACTTATATCGCCGGCCCATGTTAGCAGCCGAAAATGAGGACTTCGTGGCGAATGTCAACAGAAAAGTAATGTATCCTAATTTAGCAACAGCTTCTTGCGATATATTTTAATTGAAATAAATATGTGGGGGATGTATTCAGTGCTGAAACAATCTTTTTACATATTCTCATCCATTCCCAAACAATAAAAATGCTTTTTCGGTTACTTAAATGGAGAACGTAGCTCTACATTCATACCAGTCACCAAGACGGTACCTGTCTGTTTCTAGCCTAGGCACAAAGCTTTATCTCTATATCTATCTGTACCATGTAAGAAATTTTCGTTCCAAAATTGAATGTCTATAAGGGCCATAATTCACCGAGACGCCATTGCTACGTGGCCAGCGACGTTGCCATGGTTAGGTCTACCGTTCCTGCCTAGCCAAAGCGTCGCCATTCGGTCGTCAAGTGCGTTAGCCGTCATACATCTCAAAGCGGACTAGTTGGCGACGTCGCTGGCCACGTCACCATGGCGTCTCGGCCCTAAAACAAAGTATAACCTTTAGGAAATGCGTCGGCTAGAACTGGCGTGGCTCCGGAAACGAGAGAATGATCTTCAGCGAGAAAGACGTGTACTTCACGCGCAGCTTTTACGGATACGTGCTCTTTACATGCAAATGCAACAATTACTTGGTAATGTATATCGGCTGGACAGAGGATAACTCAGTTTGAGTTATCCTCTGTCCATGTTTGTGTAAATAATTATTCATAATAAAATATACTACAGTTCGAAAAATTTAGATACTTTTGCTTTTTTTTACTTTTTTCAGGTACTTTTATCATATATTTTTCATTATTAGGAAAACTTTAGTTTGCCTTCCATTCCGTTCCGTTCCGTTTGTAAAACTAGGACAAGTTTTGAAAATATGGAAACAGTACATTCCTTCTAGGTGCCCTACAAAATCGTGCTTCCTATTCTTTCTTCAAACCAGAACACAGTGGCGTAACTAGGCGTGGACAAAGTGAGCCTTCGCCCACGACCTCGCATCTAAAGGGGCCTCGCAGTACCTGATTTGAAATCTCTGTTAGTTTATAAATTAAATAAAATTCTGAAAAATATTGGTCACACTCTTCTGTATCTGAAATACAAACAAATTATGTTGACTATGCCTGTAAGTACAGCTTCCGCAGAAAGAAGTTTTTCTAAATTGAATTTCTCGTAGCGCTTAAAGTTTTTTCACTATTAGCAAAGTAGGTATAATGTAAAATAATGTTTGGTAAGACCATGGTGTAATAAGCTGACTTTGCCCACGTATATATTATTAGTCCACGTTACGCCACTGCTAGAACATATCAATCTTTCTCATAATATAATACGAGCATTAATAAAATCATCTTACATCCGCAGTACGTAATTTCTTCTCATTCTCAATCTACTTGTGTTACAGCAAATGTAATTTTTTGTTTGTGTGTTAGAATCTGTATGGAAAAATGACAAACGACCTGGTTCTTCTCTAGAAGAGCCTACTGAACGAGCCCAAGCGTTGAGAGATGCTCTTGCTTTGGTGAACGTCAGGCTGAATGCAGCTGGGGAATACGCGCAGAGTGGGTTGCGACTGATCGACGAAGCTTTGTCTGCTTGGAAACTTGCCTCTATTGGGAAGTATGGAAATAAATGCCTCGGTTACAAGCCTAGAATCGTTGACTTTGTCTAATTTTCTAAAGTTGCTTTCAATCATTAGTTAAAATCTCTTAAAATATCTGTCTCTAGTTTATGTTTCTCCATATAACTTAACGAATTTTGACCAGGAGTGGGTGGGAGCGAACGTCAGCATGTGCAGAAGCTTGTAACCTTCTGGTGCGTGCGCGATGCCAAGAGCGTGGCGCTCGGCGAGTGCTGGTGGCTCAGGCAGCTCCAAGAGCCGCACGCTCACTTAGGCTAGCTCTCGACTACGCTTTTACTGATACGATGCATGATCATAAGTAAGTTCTCCGGTTATGTATCGTTTCACCAGTGCTCGGCATTCACTAGGGCCACCCAGATTGGTTATAATATCTTATCTATGTTTCTACTAGCTTCGTTAAGGGTAGTTAGGGATAAATTGAGCAATACAGTTTGTTATAGTGTAGACCCCGTAATCGTGATGTTGATATAATTAAACTATTTAATGTTACAGATATCAAAGAGCTACGGAAACATTTTTACAATTCAGGGAGGCTCTGAAACAACTAGTTCGTTCTGTAAATCAGGTAAATATTCGTGCAATTACAGCTAGAATCAATTTGGGGGGGAATCCCCACACCCCAATTTACTTATTTCAATTCATACAGAAAAAATAACGTTTTACAATTTAAAGGCTTCTATACTATATTACATTCTTCATATTATATTGCTTCTGTTTGTTTGGGAATGATTAAGACAAACGAAATGTACGGGTCTGGCTACTTAAAAAAATAGAAATTATTTAAATGAAGATAATTTATTTGCAGAATATAAGTATTGAAAAGATTTTACAAAAATATGTAGGCATACCAAACTATTCTAGCATATAGAGTCACAAGTTATTTGTATTCTTTAAGGGCGAGGACGCGGACGTCTCCCTAGTACCGCGGACGAGTCCTACACACACCACAATTAATCGGCGTAGGTTTTCCGTTTCCGTCTATCATTTCACGCACAGTGTAAAGTCAACTTCATAATCGCTTTTAAGGTCCAAGATATTGCGGATCAACCCGAACCGATTACCATGGACCTCAACACTATCAACATATTTGCTCTTAAAAAGAGTATGAATAACGGTGTGTCAAAGTGCTTCGCTAGAATCAAGCCTGATAACCACGAAGAATAATAGTAAGGGGAAGACCTATGGTTGGCTGAGGCAGAGCCTGGCCTTTCAAGGTAGTAAAAACTACATCGACTCGATGATGTAGGTATACTGCCTCATTTCCGCTACATTCTGCTACAAGAGCTGCTTTACATGAAACTTACATACATTACATACTTTACATGCGTGGCTAAAACAAAGAACGCAAATCGCTATCGAGAGGGATGTAAGTGGATGTGAAATAGAAACTATAAATTTATTCCAGCCAATTAATTATTAAAATAATAAATTACATTGACAGATGTCAAATTATATATGGTTTGATAATTTGTCAACGGTTTGAATTAAATCACGTTATTTATTTTAAATTAGTCATATTTATAATATTATGCTAAGACAAAAATCACATATTTTTAAATGTTGGGATCTGTGCAGAAAATTTTCATCCCCAAGTCAATCAGATGTTAAAATATACATAAATGGCACTCCCGTAACGGTCCCTAGCCATTATACTGTACTTCAAGCTATTCGCCGAGAAAGAGTTACTGTACCTACATTTTGTTATCATGAAAGACTTTCCATTGCTGGTAATTGTAGAATGTGCCTCGTTGAAATAGAAGGCATGTGGAAGCCTCAGATTGCATGTGGCATACCTGTTGCAAAAGAAATGAAAATAAGAACTAATTCAAACAAAACTAAAGAATGCCAAGAGGGCACTCTTGAGTTTTTGCTACTGGACCATCCACTTGATTGTCCAATTTGTGATCAGGGTGGAGAATGTGATTTGCAAGATCTGTCTATGAGATTTGGTAGTGACAGAACTAGGTTTACAGATATACATTTTGAAGGTAAACGAGCCGTGGAAGACAAAGATATTGGACCATTAATTCGAACTAAAATGAACAGATGTATTCATTGTACTCGTTGTATCAGATTTGCTTCGCAAGTGTGTGGGTTAGATGTATTAGGTTCTACAGGGAGGGGAGGAGAAATGTTAGTTGGAACTTATGTCGAGAAAATGTTTCTGTCAGAATTATCTGGAAATATCATTGATTTATGTCCTGTTGGTGCTTTAACATCAATACCATATATGTTTAAAGCAAGACCTTGGGAGATACTTAGAACAAATTCTATAGACGTGACAGATGCTACTGGTACAAACATATCATTAAATCATCGATTTGACAGGTTGTTACGTGTTCTGCCAAGAGAACACGATGAAATTAACCAAGAATGGCTTTCTGATAAAGGTAGATGGGCTATAGATTCACTGGAGATGCAAAGATTAGTAACTCCCATGACTAAAAGCAAAAACTGTTTACGTCCTATTGAATGGGATGCAGCTTTAAAACAACTTGCTAAGTTGTTGACATGTGCCCATCCTTCAAAAATAATGGCAATAGCTGGTCCATACTGCAACGCAGAAACCCTTGTTGTAGCAAAAGACATTTTGAATATGTTTGGTTCAGATCATACATATATTGAGCGCAATTTTGGCTATAGTACATCTGGATCTGATTTAAGAGCTGGATATTCATTAAACATTAAAATGAAAGATATTGCTCAAGCTGACAAAATACTGTTAGTTGGTACTAATCCACGTTTTGAAGCCCCAGTTTTAAATGCGTGGATACGAGAAGCATACATACAAAATGAATGCGATATATACGTAATTGGTCCTTGTTGTGATTATAATTATTACGTAAATTATATTGGAGAAGACGTAGATGCAATAGCCAAGGTAGGAGAAACTTTAAAAGGCGCAAAACGACCTCTTATTTTTGTTGGTATTGATCAACTAGAAACATCTAATGCCTCGAAAATCATGTCTCAATTGTTTAATGTCGCAGGAAGTCTCAAGACAGGTGATAATGAATGGGGAATATTAAATGTATTAACGAGAGAAGCTAGTTTTGCAGCTGCTCTGGAGATTGGATGGAAATCAGGAGCTCAAGCAGCTTTAAAAGACTGTAGTCCAACAGTTGTTCTGTCATTAGGCGCTGATCAGATATTTTATGACTGCAATCTTTCATCGGATTGTAATCTGGTATATATTGGATTTCAAGGAGACCGTGGTTCGGAATTAGCATCATTAGTTTTGCCAGGGTGTGCTTATACTGAATCCGGCGGAACTTTCATGAATATGGAAGGCCGCGCTCAGTGTGCTTTACCTGCTATAACTCCACCAGGCAAGGCGCGTTCTGACTGGAAAATATTAAGGGCCTTAGCGGAATATTGTTGCATACGCCTATTTTATAATGATGCCAGTACTTTATCCTGTAGAATGGCTCAAATAAGTCCTAATTTAGTGAATATTGGAACTTACGAGAATAAACCGTTTAAAGAAATAATCCCCAGCCTAATAACTAATAGAAGCGATTGCTCTGCTGATAATAAAAAAATGGATGTAGATATGAAAACTCTTAAGGATTATTACTGTTCCGATGTGTTTACGTACAACTCACCGACCATGCTTAAAGCTACGAAAGCTGCAAAAGAATTTGAAAAATCCCTGTATTCTGTTATTTAAAAAATATATATCTATGTTTTATTAATATATTGAAAATTTAACTTATTCATGAAATACTTAATTTAATTTAAGATTTTTCTTAAATTGTTATTGGTAGAAGATTCAAATCTGCATCAAGTTACACCGAGCTGATAATAAAATGAAACATGTTTCATTATAATTTTAGGGTTTTTAAAAATCACATTAAGAGTGGGTTGCCTCAAAACAATCCTGGACATAATATTTTCAATTGTATTTTTAAAAATGATTTTTCAGTTTTTAAGATTTTTTATCTCAACGTGTTTGCAATTAAAAAAACTAATACTATGTTGATACATTTTTTTCTATTATCCCATCAAGTTAAAGTAACTGGCATCGACATACCTGTTTATACCCGGCAACTCTGGTAAATAAAATGCATTTTATTTTATACATTATAACAAACAAATATATAATACATATATTATAACATTTTATACCCCCAAGGATAAAATTTGCTTAACATCTTAATATTGCAAAATTTAATGAAAAACATTTCATTCAAATTACTATTCTTTACGGGATTTTTAGGCAACCCATCTTAATATATATTAATTACGTGTCACTTTGTTTGTCCGCGATGGACTCTTAAACTACTTTACCGATTTTAATCAAATTTGCACACCGTGTGCAATTTGACCATACTTAAAAAATAGGAAAGTTCACATTCCAATTTATAATAAAAAAAATACCATCCGAGAGAAGCCGGAACTGGCAGCTAGTTTTTAATATATTTTCCAATACAGTAAATTATTATAAAACATGTTTCCTTCTATTATCGGCTCGGTGCATGTCGACAGGCTTGGATCTAATTTAGAAGTAATCGTTTTCGTTATATCGATACCTTTCATAAGGAGTTAGTTACTGGAAGATGGTTATGTTAATTGATAAAGAGAGTTAGAGTGTTAGATGAGAAGATATGAATGGGCGGATTCAACTTTTAAGTCAGGGAGGAAAGGATTATATATACTTAAGACTAGCGGCCCGGTATGTGCTTCGCTACGTATAAGACCGCATGAATGACATACCACAACAAAAGAAAAAAAGAAAAAAAAACAACTGAAAAAGTTTCAATATGACAGCGAGGATGGTGCTTTCTTTTCTTTCTTTCTTTAGGTTTTGGCATTCTCGTTAGTATTTTGCCATTAGTCAAGTAGAAATTTGCATCAAATTTTATCTCAATTATAATTAGTCATCAGTCATGAGTCGTCAGTAAGTCATGTCAGGCTCTTGGGTAAAGCGGTGGCCTTTTTACACAAGGTCATGTAATGAGATTTGGTGGCAACGAGGAAATATACGATACGCTAATTTCTTCATGATTATATTTGTGAACTTTCACTGAACAAAATGCCACCAAAATTGACTAATTTCACTCAATATTAACACGAAATTCAATAATTATGAAAAAACTTCGACCATCTTTTCTCTCGATGGCGAAGAATGTGATAAATGAAAAACCACTGGACCTATTTTATGCAAACTTCGCATAATTCTATCTATTCTATAGGGGAGCCCGTTTTTGAGTTATAAAATTACAACGAAAAGTGGCATTGATTTTTGTATATATATATATATAACATTTTATTATTTTATTATATATATAATAATATTTATTATATATATTGTATATATAATAATAACAGAGATTCACTTCAATTTCCAAAATTATCAGTATTTCTGCTATGACCCAATGATCATCGTAGGTACTGTTACTAGTGCGGTAGTGACAAGAACAAACAATATCAGAGCCATTACCATAAGTAGCTATTCTTGATTACATTTGGCAATTTATTTATCAATTATTAGGTACTTTTGAACACAGTAATAGCGGATTATTACCATTTAGTTACAAATAAATTCTCAACGAATTCGATAAATAACTTTATTGTTTAACTATTAACTAAATGTTCATAATTCTCAAGTATGGTCTTCAAGAGTACCTATAATGACTATAATACTCGGTTCCAATTTTCAATATTGCATGAATTGAGCTACAAGAGTAACCATACAGTTACCAGTAGCAGCGATTTTCCAAGTTATTATGCAAATCAGTTAGATACGCTAGCAAGTATAGTGCTGTATAATGCCGTACAAGCCTTACCCACGTAAGTCTTTATAATTGTAGTGTAAACTCATGCTTATGGCCATATTAAGGCCCTATACTTAGTCAGCCAGAAGAGCCAATCAGCGCACTCCCCCGTTCCATGATTACTATGAAATATTGCGCTCTAAAGTAAATTGCGCTCTTAAGCGCCAAATCACTATTTTTGACACTATAAAAGTAATTTGAAAAAAAAAACTGAAACAGTTATCTTATAGGTATAATACTTATCTATGTTTATGTTAAATCAGGTGTCGATATTTTCATAATTGAAGTAGACAGATGGGTTTTGCTTTCAAAAAAGGGTTAACTTTTTGATTTTTTTCAATCGAGCAAAGTGAAATGAATCGTGTTTTGGAAACACTAGTCTTATAAAGCATATTAATGTTAATCTTGTGTACTTTTGTCGCCAAGATCCATTATTGCTTTGTATGAAAAAACAGTATATTGCTGACGTATTTTAGCATACATGGCCCCTTAAGCTGGAAACAAATTATCGGTTGCGGCTTACTATTGCGACTGATAAGACGTACCTATTTAAGTAGTCTTTAAGCAGGTACGTCTTTCTAGACGAATTCCAAGTCTCAACCTCTTCTCCACAAAGAAATTGTAGATGAAGAAACATGTCGAATAGGGAAAGTGATGATGATTTTATTTATTTTTATTATTTTTATCTTTGAAGCTTGTTTACAGTTATTTAATCCATGATTAAAGACAGATCTCTCGCACGCGGCCAGTATTCCTTGAATATTGCCTATTCCTGCCGCCATAACGTCAGTGCTTGCCGTTGATTTGTTCCGGTTTGGAGGGTAAGGTAGCCGGTAAACTTACTTTTGCTCGAGGCCTAACATCCCGGCCTAAGGTTGGCAACGCACCATTACCACCTTTGGTGTCTCTAGGCGGCGTGAATTTCTCACCATCAGGAAATCCGTCTGCTTGTTTGCCTTCCAATATCATAAAAAAAGTTGCGACAGTAAGCCGCGTTAGCCGCATTCTTCAGACTTGTCCGATAATTTGTTTCCAGCTTAAGGATTCTGAATGGTTTTTATCATTTTTTATTTCATTATTTTCATTAATCTTAGATTAAATATGTTAACAGGTGTTGTTGAATAATTCCGAAAATCTGGCTGTTGCTGAGAGAGACTATAAAGACAAGAAGAGACAACTTCGTGCAGCGAGGGTGAACGATATCGCTCGGAAAGGTCTAGCTGATTTATTGTATGATCAAACGTTTAAACGATTAAACTAGTTTAAAATCATAATTATTGAAAAGTTTATATACCAACTGCTAATTAATATAATAAATAACTTACTGATCTAAAATAAATTTATTTCATTTTTAATGCAAAATTAATTGGTTTTCTTAAATTTATTCGCATGCCGCAGTTTTGCGACGGATAACTATAGACATATTATTAAAAAAAAAGTCACAAGCAACGGCATCGCTTATTCTTACTACGGAAGTAACGAGGGGTATAATCTGTGAGTAACGTAGTGTCTTTCCACACAAGACAAACGATGAGCCCCGTTCTTCTGTTTAACCAAAAAGCAGGAAATTTCACAACAATAATAACAGTATGTAATGATATCTTTATTGGCGCTTAATAGGAATACATTAGATTTTTTTTAGTGTAGTGTAGTAGTAGTAGTATCTTTTTAGTATAGTAATAAAAGTCTACTATAGTGTTTTAATAAAGTAAAAGTAAAGTATCTTCACGCCCATATCCCCGAAGAGGTAGGCAGAGGCACAACCAGGGCACCCACGACTAGCCAAAGACACTAAGTCCCATAAGTAGCAAGCCTATCGCCAACCGGGCACATATCCAATCCCAAGCCACGTTTTTTTTTATATTAGGAAATTGGAAAAACACAATTTTCTTTTTGTTGCCTAACCTGGGATTCGAACCCGGGATCTCAGGCTGTCAAGTCCAACAAATGAACCGCTAGACCACAGAAGCGTTAATCATATGAGTATCTCACATAAGTTACTAGTAGAAGTGAGATAATAATTAAAAATAAAATATAATGGCCAGAAACAGCTTTACTTTTGTGGCTCTGCCTAAGTCTTCGGGGATATCGTCGTGAAGATACTTAATAGACATATATTAGATACGTAAATCATGTAAACACACATGTAAACAAAAACAGATGACAATTTAAAAAATCAAATTTTTGAGAGAAAGTGCTCATTTAGTAGTTTCTTAAACACATATATTTTTTTGATAATGGAAGGCAAACAAGCAGACGGATTTCCTGATGGTAAGAAATCACGCCGCCTAGAGACACCAAAGGTGGTAATGCTGATATGCCAACCTAAGGCCGGGATGTTAGGCCTCGAGCAAAAATAAGTTAACCGGCTACCTTACTTTCCGAACCGGAACACGTCAACGGCAAGCATTGAACGTTATAGCGGCAGGAATAGGTAAGGCGGTGGTACCAATCCGGGCAAGACGCTGCGAAACTCCACCATTTAATAGGATGGCACGGTGCTAGTGACGGTAAGCCTATGCTCGCCTTTTACGAGCTGCCTGGCAGAAGCAGATAGTCTGCAAAGGAGCCCGGACCAACATATAATTTTTCATTGGTACAAATTTATTTTAAAGTGCTGTTCTAGCAGACAACTCAAGTTTAAGTGAACGTCAAACACAGAAGTTACGAAAGTGAATTTCTTTACCTTTGCTTCTTCTCAATTGACAGTTTATTGAAAGTAAGAAGAAGAGACTATTGGAGTACTACGTGTATAATCAACTTTTTTTTTTCATTTTTTATAAACAAGGAAGCCAAATAATCAGACGGATCTCTTGATGGTAAGAAATAAGCATATTACGACAATAAAGATTTTAAAAATCGATACAGAAATAAAGGTAGAATTTAAAGCTTGCCGTCTATCCATACCCACCAAACTGAAACACAACAATGGCGAAAGTACTGACGTAATGGTAGCCGGGAATATGAAGACGTTGGTACCAATCAGGGAAAGTTGTTATATGATTACTACATGCCCTGTCTAACTGAAGAAGTGGAACACTCCAGACATCTTTATCAGATTGAACTGGCAGGAAATGGGGTCATCACATGCCTATGCTGAAACCTAACTCACATATCTAAGATTTTTTTGAAGTGAAAACTTCTTAAGCGGTGTTGCTCACTTTTTTTGGAATGGGTAAGAACTTCTAAACTCGCGTCAGGACACGTGACCTGATTGAAAATTTGTAAGACGGCGCAGGGCACTCGCGCGAATGTTCGTGTTGTCATGTTTATGTACGATAGCGCAATAAATGAATATTTTATTATACCACATAAATGATAGTACTTTCATACTGATAATTAAAGCAATTCGTGCAAAATTATTCCAAAATATCAAAAATGCACAACTTTAATATTCAAGTTTTCGCTCCTGCCGGCACTCCCGGAGTGCAACCCGTTTTTTATAAGGTCAACGAGCAAGTCCACGGCTCTCCTGATGGCAACAAATAACCGTGGCCTATAGACACCATATGTTACAGGTGCATCGCTGTCCTACGGCCGGGATGTAATAGGCTTATTGTGCAAGTTTACCGGCTACCCTACCCTCAAGGCCTTGACATAACAGGTCATTATGTCGGCAGTAATAGGTAAGGTGGTGGATCCTGGGCAAGTTGCTGTTCAGGTCTCGACCAGCATAAAAATAAAGCCATCAGATAGTGCAAAAAGGTTGTAACCCTTTAAAATGAGAATCACGAAATAAAAGTAAAAATTTATAAAACACAATCAAATTTTATTAAATATCAAATATTGTATTGTCTAACACGATTTTATAACTATCATGTTTCACATCAATGATAATATATAATATTATGGTTAATACATTCAAGTACAGATGAAAGTGAACAGGACAGAAGCCGACAATAGCTAACTTTAAGAAAGAAATATTTAAGTAGTTATAAGGGTACATTCGCACTGGCGTTTTATAAGGTTAATCAAACACACGTCTTGCGAATCCGCGACTACTTATTACTTACGATAATTTTGAAAAAATCATGGGAATTCAAATAATTATTAAGTAGGTATGATATTCATAATATTATATGGAAAAATGAATACAATTACATACATTTAATTCAAAACGAAAAATAGGACCCTATTCTAAAGGAATTATATAGGTTGAAGAACTACTGTTAAAATAATATTTTAGTAATTTAATATTAATTGTTATATCACTTAAAAACAGTGATTTTCAACTCATACTTGCCTAGAATTTAACGCCAGTACGAACTGACCCTAAAAGCATAATTTTTTTATATTGTCATGAAGGAACGAGATTTAAAGTTTTACCTGTACACAAAAATAGATTTGATATTATAGAATATATAGTATTATATAAAAGGACATAAGTTATTAATTAATTAAATTAACATAGAAAATACTGAAGTGGAAACGGAAATGTACAAAATTTACGTTAACACACTCACATTATAAATACATACTCGACACAATACATGGGCTTAAATGCAAAATCTACAAAAGTTATATATGGTTATGTTTTCAAATGGTATCATGGATTAATAATTGCCCTTACCTAATCTATTAAAATATTTGTGCGCCAAAGCTTTGATAGTTGGTAATTGGCCTTGTTATCTTCTGCAATGGACTGAGACCACTTTGGCATTATCAGTTAAGATCATTGCCTACCAGCATTAAAAAATTTGAATTACTTATAACCTCCAGCACTTGGTAAAAAAATTAGAACTTCCGAATTGAATAAATAATAAATTTTGCCTCGACTGCCAAAATTTTAAATTCGTTTATCAGGCTTTTATTAAAATTTATATTCTTAAGTAATAAATCTGTTATTAATAATATAAACTTAAAGGTTCAATTTATCAAAATGTTTACATTCAAACCCTTCAAAGTTTTATTCAAAATATGTATAGCTTCAAGTAAACACTATGAGAAAAATTCATTACGTTATATTAAAGGATTATTTAAAAATCAGACAACTATTAGTTTACTCTGCGGTTATAGAACTGCTGTATCACAAGTCTTATGTTTTTTAAAAGCTTTAGGTCTTAGCCAATTGCAGAGATTTTAATGAATGAAGACGAACTATAGATAGTATTGATATGTGATATGATGTGTCACGTCTTTTTGGTCGCTACAGTCTAGCCCTAAAAGTCTTCGATGGGCGGTTCCATTCTATACAGGTAACTCTAAACTTACATACACAAAATAAATGCTAACATTGTGCAAATTATTCGTAACTATACGATTAAGATGACATTTACCTTTTTATTTTAAAACAAGAATCCTCACAAAAGAATAGAAGTATGTAATTAATCTAATTGGTTTCTTTCGTTAAATAAGCGTAAATTATTCTAGATATTTAAAATAGGATAAAATCGTTCAATGAAGAGATTATATAACAAGGTCAATAAAATTAATAAAAGCTGTAGTTAATTAATTACTTATAATGTCGTTTAATTGCAGTTTAATTTGCGGGTAGATTTAACATTCAATCAGTCAATCCCATTTAAGCGTAATTTAAATAAGTTGTAACCTAAATCATTTTTAGAAAATTATTTGTTTTTTGTAACTAGATCAACTTTCTCAAACTAGGTGATTTAAATCAATTAACATAAATATTCATAAAAATTTAATGAAAAAAAAATATTTTATTAAAATTATTTTTTATAAAATATTTATAAATAAATTGGTACAAACCTAGGAAGTAGAAATCTGTTTTCCATAGACACACAGTAATAAATAAAAAGTATAGTGCAATAGACTGCCTTATTTGACTGATTAAACATTTTAATCTATACTACGTAATATTAATAAAATGTCATAACTTCAAACGCCAATAAATTCAAGAAAGCAATTGACAATATTTCAAATACCGCATTCTAATAAAATTAATACATCCTTTAACCGAATTCAGCATGCCTTCGTAGCTAAATCTAGAAATATTGTCAATCCGAAAGCCTCTTCTGCGGCCAGTTTCGCTTGGAAAATTCTTAAAAACCTTGTAAATTAGCGTTATATATGTCGTAAAAACATGGAAGCACTCACGCGGACAGACTGATTGCTGAATGTAATGTTTTTATTAATTAAATTTCAAAATTATATCTGAATCTTGACTAGATGAAAAATACTGTTCCGTGTGGTCTTGGTCACGCAATTTAAACAGTCAAGTAATTTATGGGATATTTAATATTCATTAAAACACACAGCGCATGCAAACAATTATAATAACTTGCATACAAACTAGAGAATTTTTTCCTTAAATAATTTATAAATAGTGATACAACTCTTAATTATTAATAATTGGTAAGAAACTATTCTCATATAACGCCTTTAAAGACTTTTTAAGGAATTCCTTTATGTCATTTTACATGGATCAATAATAATTATTATATATTTGTTTATAGGAAACTATATAAATTATTTACTTGCAAAAAATTAAAACACTCTAGTTTGTACGCAACAACGTGTGTACAAAAACTGATCTTGCAGAACGAAATGGCAACACTTAAAAAAATTAGCCAACTCTCATGTGAATTCTGGTTCACAAATACTCATTCGTCATAGACATACTTACATTGTTCTGCAAGATTAATTTAAATACTTATCTTAAAACAAGGTACTGAAAGCACACAACGTTTAACTGACGTGTTTAGTTTAGTTTAGAATATTTGTTTAGTGACCATATTATTTGCATACTTATGATTTCAAATAAACTGAAGATACCCTTCTTTTTTAACCGTCTTCGATAAAAGGATGGGGTTATCTGATCGACTCCTAATTTTTTTAATTACGTTAATCGATTTCTGCGTCATTTCAAAACCCATTTTAAAATTACTTTTTTTAAACCTTCTCTTAAGGTGGTCCCATTGCCATCAAGTCTGGACTTAATGATAGGATCAGTTATTTATTCGTTTATTCGACGTAAATACATTTAATAGACTTCTTAACTTTTACAATTAGAATATTCGAGTCGAACTATTGATATTTGATTACTTTAACCAATAACAAGAGCATACATTGTTATGAAATTTTAAATATCATTTGATATTTTTTGCTTATTTTTTAATTCATGTGCGAACGTTTGAGGCGTATAAACTACTTATTTTGCTAAACACGACGAACAAATAACGTTAGTGTGCATAGGACCTTAATAATTAAAGTTATAAAATATGATAAACACTGTAAACTATAATCAAAAGATGTTTCACATCGAACAAATGACACTATCATGAGTCAAATAATAACAAACATTTCATATGAAACAGTAAACTTCAAAACGATAAAGGAATGTCATAGGAATGTACATAACAAAATAACTTCATAGACAAAATGTTACGAGAGCTCAGCAGAGCTGCAATAAAAATAATGTCATCCAGACTTAGCGTTGCTGCCTGCTTATACTTTGGTGATGGTTTTCATCTTTCTGCTTCTAACACACCTGAAAAAAAAAAAATTTAACCACTTAAAAAAGGAGGATGCTATTGATTAGTCTTCGTGTTTTTTGTATGTTTATTATGCGATTTCTCGGCCAGTAACGAATAAGATTTTTTTGAAAGGTAGGTCTTGATGCAGAAGTGGCTCCGTAGCAATTGAATTAAAGTCAGATTATTGGCTTTCGAGTTACATACAATGATGCATATTTTTTGCATACCTACCTAGATAACGCGCTAATGATATGAGTCGGTATTTTGCAATTATAATAACGCTATTAGCAAATACTAAGTAGTTTTTGCAGGAGACGGATTTTCTGATAGCAAAAAATATACGTGACCTGTAAAAACTAAAGATGGTAATGGCGCAGTATTAACTTGAGAGTGGGATGTTAAGCTTTTTGTTTAAGTTTAATGGCTATTATACCTGCTAAATGAAAACGTGATAGTGTCGGACACTAGTGTAGCCACTAAAAAAGTAAGATAATTCGGCCAAATCGTCGCGAAGCTCTACCACCTACATTCAGGGTCGCGATACTAGTGAAAGAAACCGACGTTTGCTTATTTGTTTATCAAATAAATGCCTACTTCTTTAAGGAATCGAACCTGAGCCTCGCTGATCTGTAGCAAAAGGTATGAACGCAATCCGACAGAGAACTAACAAGGCGTTGCCACCCGAAGCTTCCGAATGTAGAATTGACCCGCGTGCCGAATTATACAAAAACTTTGTAAATTGTAGTTTGTGTTATTCTGATGTTAACTATATTATTGTAAAGTTGTATATCAATCCATTCAGTAGTTTTTGCTTGCAAAAGAAATATCCATACAACCATCCTCACAAATCTTTAACCTTTTTAACTTCATATAAATAAACATAGACTCAATAATAAAAGAGGAGGCAAACGAGCAAGTGGGTCACCTGATGGAAAGTGATCACCTCCGCCCACGGATATCCGCAACACCAGGAGTATCACAGATGCGTTGCTGACCTTTAAGGAATGAGTACGCTCTTTTCTTGAAGGTTCCTAAGTCATAATCTTTTGGAAATACCGCCCTCGGTAGCTGATTCCACAAAGGTGTTATACGAGGTAAAAAAATGTCTTCGGAATTGCACAGTTGTAGATCGCCACTCATCGAGATGATGGGCATGATACGTTAAGCTCTGACGCGATGTCCGAAGGTGGAAATTAACCGCTGGAATTGAACCAAACAACTCCTCAGAGCATTCCCCATGATAGATGCGGTAGAGAACACTGAGTGACCCAACATCTCTACGCAACGCTAAGGAATCAAGCCGATTGGTAGTTGCCCTGTCATTGACAATTCGAATTGCTCTACGTTGAATGCGGTCAAACGGGATTTGCTGGTACTGTGGAGCCCCTGCCCAGAGTTGAGAACAGTACTCCATATGAGGCCGGATTTGCGCCTTGTATAGTTGTAAGCGACGGGTCGGCTTGAAATACTGTCTCGCTTTACTGAGCACACTAATTTTTTTAGAGGCTACTTTAGCCTTCTCCTCCAGATGACTACAAAATTGAACATTACTCGAAATATCAACGCCGAGTATACCAATGCAGGCTCTGGCAGAAAGGGAAACGCTCTCAAATTGAGAAGGATTCTATAACATCAACTTAACTTTACTTTTACTTAAGTATTTGTTTATTAATTAAAGTGTTTACGTCTTATTAATAAACTTGGACTAAAATACTCTAAGATTCAACCTGGTATTAAAGTCTTTATAACATCGTAATACATATGTAAAATAAGCCTTTATTTTGCTAATTCCGCGTAACTGTGTAACTGTTGTGGCAAATAATTCTCCAAGCGACACAGAATGTAACAAGCCTAACTGACGTTCTCACCACCCACCTCCGCGACCAGAACACTAATATAGGAAGAGCTCGGGAAACAATATAAATTGTCACGTTCTTGACATGTGACAACCCTACCTAAAGTTCCCACCTCCCACCTCCGCGACCAGTAGGGTTACTCTCGAAGCTCGATTCATGCATTATTGGAAATTGGCATCGAATATGTTATTTTAGGTACTTTTGAACACAATACTGGCGAATTATTACCATTTAGTTAATAGTAAATAGTAAATTATTTTATCCTTTTCGTTGAATTTATTTGTAACTAAATGTTAATAATCCTCTAATTCTGTGTTCACAAGTACCCAAAGTGACATATACGATTCAAATTTCCAATTAGCATGATATCGAGATTCAAGAGTAACCCTACAGATCACAAATAGAGTCCGAACACGGGAAACAAAACCACTTGTCACGTCCTTCGCCAATTTTGTCGAAGCACTCACCACAGAGAACAACAAATCGCACTCGACGTACGTTTCGCCTCTACACCGAGGCATCCTCAGGAATTCGACCGTACCTACCGTACAAACGACGACACACGAGTGAATGAGTCAATAAAATATCGTGATACATGCTATTATAATATCCACTTAGCTTTATTATTACCAAAGTTTTTGTGAATTAATAAGACGGTAATTGTCTTACGTCTGTATATAGTTACAATCTTGCTAATACAAGACTAAAGTAGGAGTAACGTTAAGTTGATATTATAGTCTGTATTATAATGCTATAAAGACTATAATACCATTTTTTGATATTTTCCATCGTCGGCGCTTGGTAAAACTTCCAAATATTCATATTTTTAAAGAAAGAATCACTTCTACTGTTTTACTTATCACTTATAATTTATTACTTTGTAATTAGTAGCCTACCGGTTTCGCTTATACAGCATCATCAGGGCTAAAACTTAAACTCCGGTAACCGGTAGGCTACTAATTACAAAGTAATAAATTATAAGTGATAAGTAAAACAGTACAAGTGTTTCTTTCTTTAAAAATATGACTATAATACCAGTTTGAATCTTGGAATACTTTACATCGTAATTAGACGGTTACCTTTTAATTAATAAACGTGGACTAACGTAAGAATAAAATTAAGTTGATATTATTGTCTGTATCACATTGTCATAAAAGCTATATAGTAGTACTATTTAAATTACGCGCTTCGGCTATATTCGTCAAGCTTCGGAAATCCGAATGTATTTTAAAGATATCTATCTAGAGTTGACTTTTTTATATAGAGTTGTTATTATACAATTAATTATTTCGCTTAAATTTAGATTAGGTCAGCCATTTTAAAAATAAAAGCATAAAGTGTAAAAAGAGTAAAAAGTGTAAAGCCGAAGCGTAAAATTTAAATAGTAGTACTATACTTAATACCAGGTTGAACCTTGGAGTAATTAACTTCGTGTCTATTAATAACACGGCGAAAGTATCAGTAAAAGGTAGGATGAGACTTACCTTAGAATCCCACGATACAGCATGAATGCTCCGTACAAGCCGAGAATGATGGTAGCGGTCCAAACCACTGCCAGCACCGATGCTCCTCCCTCTGGAATTATAGTCTCCACGTTAATGCCCTAAATTCCAAATAGATTATAGAATGTGCAGTCCTTGATTTTTAGTTATAAACATACACAGCGCTAGGATTATATTAACATCTAGGATTTTTTGTTGTCATTCCATGGATAACTTGAATTTGACATGTCCGTCTGTCTGTATGCCGTAGCTGCTTTATTGCAACACTATAAGGAGTTTATAATGGATTTTTTCTGTGAACCGACCGAATACGACTTTAAAAACAAAAAAAAACACAGGAACTGATTTTTTTTTGTTTTGCCGTTTTTTCTCCTGACTGGCAAGGTTTGGCAGTTACTATAATTTATAAAAAATCAGTATCTATATATTAATACGTGATGCCAAAAACTATGGACCCCTTTTTACGAAAATTGCACGGACGCAGGAGCATAAAATTTGGCACACTTATAGTTTATGTGCAGGAGAAGTGCAAAACGCTCATATTTTTCAATAATAATGCTTATAATGTACATTAAATCAATAATTAAACATTACCCACACTACCTTGCATTTGACACACACAAACGAATATATTGATGTTAACGATAAAATATCACAGATGGCGCACTAAAAAGTTTGGAAACAAAGTAGTTGGTCTTGAGAAGTGAAGATGGCGCTCTTATCAACAAGATATTAAAATTGATTATTAATATAATCATAATAATTTGGACCAATCAGCGACCACTAGTAAACATAAATGTGTGACGTGTGAGTGAGGTTTACCAATGTATCCGTCGTGGTAGGGCTCCCTGGCGCGTTCCCGCCAGGCGCGGCGCGTCACCTCGGCCCCGAGCAGCTCGGGCACCTCCAGCGCGGACCCCGTGCAGTTCGCCCACTCGATCGTTATGTATCTGAAAGTGTGACGACCAAATCAGAATGTGACATTAGTTAATAGTTTTCACGGAATTGAGAGAAAGGATGGACCCAGTTTAAATAAAATCAGTCATTTTTTTTAGTATTTTGGATATAATTATGTGCACAAGTGAAGGTGTAATGAAGAAAATAGTGTATTCGTATGGTGTATTTTCTCGATTCCGCAAAATACAAAAAACATTTAGACCACTTAGGTCCATGTAAAACTCCTAAAAAGACCTTAAACTCGGACTTTATTATATTGACTATGACGATTTATGACTATTTTGAATTATTTATACTTGATTTTAGGTAATGAAGTCTTCCTCACATACTACCAGATCTTTCCGATCCAGTAACTATCGCTAATACAAGCCTCCCTCCCAACCCAAAAACAACTAGCACAATATGTAACCTAATACCACATTACACCGTCATCCACGGTCTTGGCAACGAAGAACTCTTTTCGAAGAACGAAGAACTCAATCGATCTACCCGGTAACCAGTAGTGTTACTCTTGAAGCACGATTCATGCTTTATTGGAAACTGGAATCGAGTATGTCCTTAAAGGTACTTTTGAACACAATGTTTGCGAATTATTAACATTTAGTCAATAGTAAATAATATAAATGATAGGATTCGTTGAATTTATTTGTAAATACATGTTAATAGTCTGCTAGTATACTGTATTCAAAAGTACCTAAAATGACTTATACCATTCCAATTCCCAATTCATATGGTATCGAGATTCAAGAGAAACCCTACAGTACACTACCCTACTACAGTTCTCGAACGTACTTTTAATGATACTTACTTGATATTTAGTTAAAGTACCTACTTAGTAGCAGCGAAAGGAATGTATGAGGTCAGTACGAGTACCTACTCGTACTTACCTAAGTACTTTGTATTTACTCATACAAAATCACAAAGGAAAACCAGTGTAAGTATCTATTTGGCCTCGTATGTAAGGGTGTGAGGTGCCTGTCAGTGTGTGGCTGTAGGACACTGTATATGAGCCACAGTACCGCGAGGAGGTGTCGCAGGCGCGGCGGTGTGGCGGCAGCAGCTGGCGCGACCGCGAGCGGGCGCCGGCGCGGCAGGGGCCCCAGGCGCCCCACGGGCCCGCCTGCCCCGCCTCCCACTGCCGGCACCCGCACTCCACCTCGCACGTCTCGTCCTCCTGGACAAACACCACCAGTGACAATTGATTTTAGACCTGAATCTACTTTCCAAAATTCATGTACTCGCCGGAAAACGGAATTTGTAGTGACGTATTAGGCTGTTTCTATGGTTATTCACGTATATTTTCGGGTGAACCAGCTACGTCTTTTTGATTGTTTTATAAATTATAGTTTAACTAGTTTTTTAGACCTTCTCTAAAATAAAAGTAGCCTAAGCCACTCCTTATTTAATCAGCTACTTGCCAGTAAAAATCTTTTATTAGTCTAACCGTTTCAAAAATTAAACGAAACCAACAGACAGTCAGATAGACAGACAAAAATTAAAAAAAATCCACGTCAGTGGCTATGGTAAAAAGTCCCGCTAGAAAGCTGTCGTTATCAAGAGGTGAAAGCAGACCTGATGGTAGAGCGGCGGCGTGACGATCCGGCCGGGCAGTGCAGGAGCGCACCGCCACGGCGCCAGCGCCGCATCCGACTCTTCCTCACTAACGCCAGACAGCTCGCACCGTGCGTGGGACATCTTCACGCCCCATCCGCACGCATTCTTAGCTTCCTCTCCGGACGCCTTCTACAAATACATGAATGATCACCAAGAAACGTTAACCTAGGTGTCATTTTAGATATATTTGGAAAATAAAACATTTTTTTTTTAAAACAAACTTTTAAAATAATTAAATAAATAAACATCCCTGGACAAGTCACACAAACTGAATCCAACCCCAAGGTAAGCAAATTATATGCTTGTGTTATGGGTGTTAGTCAACGATTCTATTACATAGAAATACTTAAATAGATACTAGAATATATTTAATAAACACCCAGACATCTAAATGTTCATTACACAAATGCCTGCTCCCGTCGGGAATCGAACCCGAGCCTCGCGGTTGGTCGGTGTGGTTAGGCGGGTATAACCAGGCGAACTTCGTATCGCTAATATTTGTAGCTACTAAAAGTTCGTATTAAAAATACCCTTCCTATTTTTCCTTTAATTTTCCCGGTTTTTCTTTCCTGTCAATAATTAGCAAAATTGGTCCATTCGTTCAGGTATGAAGCGATGACTGCGCGAAATGGGTATTAGTTTTTATTTATTATATTTTTATAACATATATTTTTATATTTATTCTATTTCTGCCTATATGCAAAATAGTGCACGAAGGCTGCTTCAAAAAATTTTATAGTTTTTTTTGCTTTGGCATATTTAGCATGCTTCTATCGTATCATTATTTTGTTGCCTATTAAATAATCGACAATTTGGCCTGTTCATGGAGGATTTTAAGCGTTTTAATCCATATTAAAGTTAATTCAGTCCAGTTATGGATTGCATCAGTCTAAAAACTAGCATCCGTACGTAGGCTTACTACATGATAGTTATTAAAGTAGGACATGCTCTCTCTTTTGCATTAGCGCATATAACGCAAATCTGGAAATACTTTTTCGCTTAATATTCAGTGAAGCAAAGAGAGGAATAAAATAAGTAAGTAAGTAATCTGTCGACATGTAATCTAAATATATGAAGAATTTCGTATCCAGCTTGTTGAAAAACTAAGAACTTACAAAAATTGGCAACTATGATAAATATGATTACTTAAAATAAAATCAATAATACAAAAATGTAAATGTCCTCTGTTTGTTTGTTTACATAAGATCCGCCATTTTAGTACCGCATTTATCAAGTTGTTATCTGGCGACCCTACCTGTACGTGGCATCCGAGCAGGATCTCAACAGGTCTAGCAACGAGCCTGAGGCAGGGCTCCCGGGGACAGGGCGCACGCTGCTCCGTGGGCGGACAGGCTCGTCCAGGCCAAACCGCAGCTGTTAGATGTTGCCTGTGGAAAAACAACTTTCTATTAAAACTCAAATAAAAAAACAGTTGCTAACAGTATTTACTATCTTGATACCATATAGATTTTACATCTAGATAAAAAGTACTGATACTTTGCGAAGCTCTGGTCTAACTTTGTAGTAATATGATGTACTCGTTTCTGATGTAGCACTCTACTAGATGTTAGAGTTCCATATCGACTCGTCCGGATCGGTACCAGCGCCTTACCTATTCCTGCCTCTATAACGTCAGTGCTTGCCGTTGACGTATTCCGCTTTAGAGGATACCTTATCCTCTAGGTCCTCTATGTCTAGGTAGCCGATAAAATAATTTTTGCTCGAGGCCTAGCATCTCGGCCTCATGTTGGCCATACGCCATTATCACCTTTGGTGTCTATAGCGGGCGTGAATTTCTTACCATCAGGAAATCCATTTGCTTGTTTTTCTTCCACTATCATATAAAAAAACGACGGGTTGCACTCCGGGAGTGCCGGCAGAAGTGAAAACTTGAATATTAACGTTGTGCATTTTTGATATTATGGAATGGTTAGGGAATAATTTTTGCACGGATTGCTTTAATTATCAGTATGAAAGTACGATCATTTATGTGGTAGAACACAATATTCATTTATTGCGCTATCGCATACAAACTTGACAACACGAACATTCGCGCAAGCGCCTTGCGCTGTCTAAACGAAACAGCAGGCGCAGGCATACATTTTCAGCGCACCGTAGAAAGTGAGAGGGATACTTCATTTCCTACGCCTCGCCGGCTGTTTACTCTCCATCCGTCTTACGAATTTTTGATCAGGTCAAGAAGTTTTTACTTCAAAAATGCTCCCTTCCAATATCATAAAAAAAATGTTTTGCACGACTCACCGTATCCGGCGCATATGGCGCGCAGTGGAGACGTCCCCGCAGGAGCAGGCGCTGGCGTCCCAGGGGCCCCACTCGCCCAGCTCGCAGTCCACGCCACACGGCACGTAGCACCAGGACTCGCGCGCTTCGGATGCAGTGGCGTTCTGAACATGATAAGCAAATGGTAGACATGTAAGTAAAATGCTTCCGTCTACATCTTACACTATGTGGCTAAGCAACATAGTGTAAGATGAAGACGGAAGTTGGTATGACTACATTATCATATTTTTAAATAGCTACCACTACCTTTGCCTGCCACCATATCCTGAATACGCGCCACTGTGGTATTCACTTTCGGTTGGTGGGTGGGTCGATTGGCAAGCCTAACTTATTTAAGCAATAGACTATACCTACATCCCAGCCTCAGGTTGGCATCACGTTACTACTGCCTTTTTAATCTACATCTATAGCGTCGAGTTTTTTTGGAAGAGATGTGTTTAGTTGCCTTTCAATCATGAAAATAAAAACAAAAGACGAGTTTTGGCGCCATCGCGAATGAAAATGGTCGTAGTTTTTATTGAACTTTGTGTAAATTATGAGTAAAATTAGTTATTTTAGGTGGAATTTAGTTCAATTTTGATCAGTTAAAGTGCACAAGTAAAATATGTATGAAGAAATTAGTCTATTGTGCATTTCCTTGTTGCCGCCAAATCTTACAAAATGAGCTTGAGTAAAGTAACCACCGCTTTACTCAAAACCCTGTCATGACTTTATACATAGTGACTAATGACTGTTAGAATTAATTGCTAAAGACGTGGCAGGCAGCATGGCCTAAAAGTAGCCTTAGCCGGCCCCGGAAAGAGGCAAATTAACTAATAAAGAGAGAGTTTTGGCGCCATCGTGAATGAAGATGGTGGTATTTTTTTCACAATTATTGAATTTAGTGTAAAATATGAGTAAAATTGGTTAATTTAGGTGGGAATTAGTTTGATTTTGTTCAGTGAAAGTGCACTAATGAAATAATCATGAAGAAATTAGTGTATCGTGAATTTCCTCGCTGCCGCCAAACCTCGTAAACGAGCTTGTGTAACGAAACCACCGCTTTACTCAAGACCCAGACAAGACTGTGTAAATAGTGACTAATGACTGAAATAAAGAACTAATACGGAAGACATATGAAAATTTGTAACAAGAAAAAGATTTATTAATACGGAAAACGTGGCTGTATGGACACAGATCCTTTGCCTTTCCCCGACTGGGATAAAATTAAAAAACAAAAGAAACAACTAATAAAGAGGTTGGCGGGAACGGTCGGAGGGGGAAGGCGCGCTTTTCGAGGGTTCCCTCCAATCTTTAAGCTAAAAATGTGTAATATAATGTAAAAATGTATGATTAGTAAATTAATTAAAGTGTAAATACTACTTAGTTGTGTGTAAATGTGATTTAGTAAATAAACTATACTAGTGAAAGACTATTGTAGAGTTTTATCACGACAGAAGAGGCAGAGGCCTGAACAAGAAAGAAATTTGAAGACGAAACTAGAAAAAGACATGAAATATTAAGATATGGGTTTATTACATAATATAAGACAAGTATAAAATATAGAGATAAAAAAAGAATATTAAAAATACTTTTTGCACTGTCGTAGAAGTTTTGGCGCCAACATGAAAGAAGATGATTTTGGTGTTCAGAATTTTAGTTTTATAATTTGTGTGAAAATAATGGTAATTCAAGGATGTGACGTACTATAAAACAAATTAACGGAGAAACATAATATGTAAACTTCAAGAAATTAAAACTAAAGACGTATTGAAGGACTCAAATAAGCTTTGT
>NJDC01001326.1:127192-139403 GCA_002245475.1 Calephelis virginiensis
CGTGAATTTCCTCGCTACCGCCAAATCTCATAAACGAGCTTGTGTAACGAAATCACCGCTTTACTCAAGACCCAGACAAGACTATGTAAATAGTGACTAATGATTTAAATAAATAATTAATATGGAAGACATACATTGAAAATATGTAACAAGAAAAAGATTTATTAATACGGAAGACGTGGCTGTATGGACACAGATCCTTTGCCTTTCCCCGACTGGGATAAAATTAAAAAACAACAACAACTAATAAAAAAAAATAAAAACGAATACTACGTAATAAGGCAACTAGTGAGTTTTGGCGCCATAATTATTGAATTTCGTGTTAATATTGAGTGAAATTAGTCAATTTTGGTGGCATTTTGTACAATTTTGTTCACTGAAAGTGCACAAATGAACTAATCATGAAGAAATTAGCGTATCGTATATGTCCTCATTGCTGCCAAAACTCATTACATGAGCTTGTGTAAAAAGGCCACCGTTTTACCCAAGAGCCTGACATGACTTACTGACGACTTATGACTGATGACTAATTAAAATTAATTGAAATTGAAATAAAATTTGATGCAAATAACTACTTGACTAATGGCTACATAATAACGTGAAGGCCAAAACCTAAAGAAAGAAAGATAGAAGGCAACTAGTGTCATATGATTTAGGTGGTATAACCCGCATAATTTAAAAGTAAGTCTGAAGGCCATAAAGGCATTCAGATATAAGGCAACTAGTGTCATATGCAGTTTGGCGCAACTTTCATATCAAAAAATAAAAAAAAGATAAGTTGCTATGTTTTTTATTCACCCAAATCAAATGACACTAGTTGCCTTATATGTCAATGCCTTTAGACTTACTTTCAAATTATACGGGTTACACTTTTTCAAGTAAACTTTATACAAATTCGGGTTTGCTATGTAGCTATGGAAGTCCCGCCTCTTATTACGTAGTATTTATATACTCTTTGGTCATATGATTTAGGCTAAGCAACTAACTAATAGCAAACTTATTATTTTTATTTTTTTTATATGAAAGTTGCGCCAAACTGAAATAAATTTTGCAATGCTTGCTAAAGGCTTTGTTAATAATTCAAAAAATAATGTAATATATAAAAAATTGAAGTACTTACGGGACAAAATGAATCTTCCACAAACACTCCGTCACTGCGGAGACATCTGACTGATCTTTTCTTAGTACCTTCGCCACATGGAGAACCACCTGCCAATATTTTAATATTCCTTTAGCAATCAATTTATTATAAAATAGTGATCTCTGTTTGGAATGAACCCGGAAACCACTAAACCGATTTCGACCAAATTTCACAGCTATTTTAATTTGGTTCGGTTAGGATAGCTTTTTTACCCGATATTTTAACATAAAGAGGAGAAAACTAACTAACTTCAATAAACGTGGATCATCGACAACATTTGCTTATTATCAATATATTATGGTAGTATGGTATGATATTTTATGTTGGGCTTGGCCATATTGTTGTAAACCTACTGCGTAGCTGCCGAGGTTAACAGACAGTGTACAGAAGGCCACACAACAAGCTACCCACTTTAAAAACTCACCTCCACACTTTCGCCTCTGTGATTTAGCGGTTTAGTTATTGGACTTGACTGCATGAAGTCCCGGGTTCGAATCTCGGGTCGTGCAACAAAAAGAAATTTTGAAAAAATTGGGATTTTCCAATTGTCTTGTAAAAGAACGTTGCTCGGGATTGGATATGTGCCCGGTTGGCGATAGGCTTGCCACCTATCACATTTTGGGACATGGTGTCTTCGGCTAGATGCGGGTGCCCTGGTTACGCCTCTGCCTACATCTTCCGGGACATTGGCGTGAAGGTACTTTTTTTTCACTTAGAATAGAGGCCATCAGTGGATAGCTTGACATGTAGTGTTCTGTACACGAATACCGTATACACATTGGGGTATTTTTAAAATAATGATCCTAAATTAGGACATTTAACACAATTGGCGGAGCAGTATATTTTTTCAATTAATAATCATTCCAAATATATTAAGAGTATTATTATTAATGAGACTTTTAATGTCAGCGTGTTATAGGTAACAACACGTCAGGCTAGGTTATTACTACATAGTGTAAAACAAAGTCGCTTCCTCTGTCCCTTTGTATGCTTAAATCTTTAAAACTACCAACCAAAATCCGACCAAATTCACCCACTCAAATTTAGTACTAGCGACCAGCTCCGGCTTCGCATTGGTATAAAATATACATATGTAAACCTCCCTCTTCAATCACTTTATCTATTAAAAAAAAATCAAAATCTGTTGCTTAGCGGAATATGACTTTGTTTTAATAGTATGTAGTGAAGAAGCAAGATGTACCGAGCGGTTGGCAATCGTCCCAGGGTGCGACGTGCCAGGAGTGATCGCGTGGCGCGCAGGGCTCAGCTGCCACTAGCGGTGGACAGGCCGTGCCGCCCTCCTCCGCCGGCCGGAGCACCGCGCGCGTGCGGTCGCGTCTCCCGCCCCACTTCGTCTGCTTGACATAAGTCATAAAAAAAGGATGTTAGATGAGATTTTTAGGAGAAGGACCACTTTATTATCAGACCTTTTTCAAACGTCCACCCTACCCAGTTACCTACACTTAAATTAGAAAAAATAAATGACAAGACTTTGTATCTTCCGAAAGTTTGGCCAGTTCAAGGAGTTCTATAAAGCGTGATATCAATCACGGAATGTGGAAGACTTATGGTCGGCGCTAATGCTGTTACTTGTAAATTTTGATGTCCAGTCCCAGAAGGTCCCTTTTTTGGGGAATTTTGTAGGGAACAGTCAATGTGCACGAGGACATGAGCCCTTCGGATTTGGCTTCGACATGGTTTGCATGTCCTAGACGTCGTTAGAGCCGTGGGCCATGTATTTATATAAGTAGGCCTGATATAAATAAGATACGGTAAAAAGTCGTCCATTTGACTTTTTAAATGATAATTATCTTTAAAAAAGTATTTATTTTTTAAAATGTAACTTAAAGATTCAAATACTAAAGCAAGTTTATCTCATGTTAAAAATGGCGAGAGTTTAGAATAAGATAGCACAAAAAATGAATGATAGTACATTGTCAGTCAACAGTAAATAACGCCTTAAGCTGGAAACATATTATCGGACGCTGATGGGCGCAGGTTACGGCCGCCATAAATACACGGGAAGCGACTGATAAGAGTTTAGTTTTTCGGGACATGACCCGTCCGTCCTACAACCGCGTCCGATAATTTGTTTCCAGCTTTACCATTAGCATTACAATTAGCAATAAACACCTAAGCCATCATCAAGCTGTGAGTATCCCACGTTAAGGAGAAAATGGATTTAGTGCATACTTGATCACAGGGGCTCCAGTCGGACCATGCGCTAACCACACAATCTGCAGGACAGGGCGCACGGCAAGCCGCCTCCCGCGCCGGCGCCGGACTCAGCGACGCGCACATCCCCTCCGCCAGGGGGGAGCCGTTACCGTCCACACACCTGCACCAATCATTGTGTTAGTCCAGAAAAACAATTTTGGAGACAATACAACAGAACAAACTATTGCTTATATATAAATTGATGGTGTATTGCTAAACAGAAGTAACAAAGACTTTCAAGTAACTTTTACTAGTTACTATATTTTCAAACCGAACTAAAACAATAGCAACCAAACAAGCCAAAGGTTGTCTAACAGAAATCGCTCCGAAGGACCTCCTTTGGGTAACTCAAATTGTAGATTTAAGTTTCTGATATTGTAATTTTTTGATGCATAATAAATTGTTTCCATTTATTCATTCGTTCCAATTAGATCGATAGGGACAACCCTAAAAAAGGCAGGATGATACTTACCTTGGTCTGTTATAGCTGTACCAACAGTCATTGCACAACTGAGCACAAGTTTTGTCTTTCAGACAAATCGGTGCTCACTTTCTACGGACTTCATAGTAATTGATTTATTCTTCACACTTTTATGTAGTAAACACTTGTAGACTAAAACAGTCTTTTTATCTTTAGTTTCAAAACCCTGATGATGCTGTAAAAAGTGAAACCGGTTGACTAAAGAATAATTTTGAAGTGTTTCTCAAGAATACGGCAGGATTTCGAAAATTTGGCCAAATCTCAGGACTTTTGGGTTTTTAAATAAAATAGTTATATTACGGGGTAGGGAGAGGTGCGGATGCTGCGTGCATGCGTGGGAGTGAGAGGGGTGAACAAGATGAACGCACCGCGCCGCCCCGTGCGAAGTCTCAGGATTTTTCATTGGATTTGGACCAATTTCTCAGAATTTTTTAAATTTCTATTTGGTAACCCTAATTGTGGATAAGTACAAGTGTTTACTAAAAAAAGTGTGTATACAATGGAATTTCACCAAGTGCCGACGATGGCAAGTATAGATTCGATTTATTCTTCTTTGAAATGTTTTGAGACTCACGTGACAGTCCTGTTGATGACAGCTCGGCCACAGAGCGTCCCGTGCGGCGCGCACACAGACCACTCGCCCGTCGCCCAGCGCGGCTCGCTCACAGAACACGTGGCTCTCTGCAGCGTCGCTCCACACTCACGACCTCCACCAGTGCCTTCTTCTATCACCTCCCTGTCGTCACATTTGATATTTTTTAATTTTTTTCCTTTGTAGTCACAGTTTTGTGCGTATGTCTTTAAAACTTAACATTGATCTAGTTCATGCCGAGCGTGAGCGTTTTCGAGGAAAGAGTGAATAGCATAGATAAGTACAATTCCATCGATCGTTTCTCCACTTTCCATTAAAATGATTAGCAAAATCTTAGCCTTATTGGTTTTGCGATGCCAGTTTAAATGCAAACGGGGCTTAATTTCCAGATTGGCCGTATTTGATCCATTCATACAGTCCGGATTCATTCAGTTTTGTCTTTGTACTAATTTGTACTTCGGGGCTAGAATGTACTTTTTTTCGTAATAACGATTTTTTTTTATTTTATCTTTCTATTATAAATTGTCAGTGAAACAATTTGGTATTATGGACAATAAAAGTTCATATCCTGCGCAAATGAAAGTTTTAAGAGATGATGCGACAAAGTACCTTGTGCGGAAGCTGAAGGCAGCTCGAGACCCAGGTTCTGAGGCACACGGGCCCCACGCCGCCCAAGCGCCTACAGCACAATCTCGTGCACAACGGACGCTGCAAGTGCCTCGTAACAACGAGCCAAATTCATCGTCGTATGACAGGCCATCCGTGGACGCTTCTCGGACACGACGAGGACCTGTGGATTTATTGGTACTGTTCAAGTTTTCTAAATATACCAACTGGCTTACAATCAGGTGCTATCATTTCTATTTATAGGAATTTCGCAATACAAGAACTGAATAAGATGAATGATAAAACGGCCGATAGATGAAAAGTTGTCTATCCCAAAATTTCATTGCCTATAAATAAGGCAAACACCCAAAACCAGGCAGCCTGTTTTTACATACACTAATGTTTTTCTTTAAATAAGTGCCTTCTTAACCTATGAGTTACAGCTTACTTACCAGTGAGTGGATGATACTTCTTACAAACATCCATTGGGACGTCGCGGCCTCCTACAAGGCAGCGAGCTGCTCTTAGAGATCTTCCTTCACCACATTCAAGTCTAAAACAATATATCATTAATGATCATATACTTAGGTATTTTGAGCATCACGAATATATGTGTATTAGTTCAAGGTGTAATATGCATTAAACTTATACTTAATTTTGATATGGAGTTAGGACTTACCCAGGAGGAAGGATACAGTCTGAATCTGCTGGCAAGAGGTCTAAAGTAATGTTCTTGCAGACACATGACGGTATATCAGGATCTGATGCGTCCAAGTACCTTGAATAAAAGTTGTTGCTTAAACTTCATAGTTTATTCTTAATAGTGATAAATTAAACAGTACAAGCCATTTTTTGGCATAATAACATAACATGTTTTTATCTACATCAATAGCGTAGATAGTAAATAGTAACTTTAAAAAAAAAACAAAGAAGGCGTTTTATCATTTTCATCCAGCGGTCCTTTACTTTTCAAATGCATTCCATCAGATTGGTTGACATTATTTCACTGACCTATTCACAAATATAAAAGGTCAATATACTCACTTCAAAGGATCAGCACATATAACATCGCAGGTCAAAGGCACAAGAGTATCGCAAGGGACTTGGCAAGCGGACACGCTGGGTGGCACCAACTGTCCCGCACACGCACCAGCCTCCACGCGGTGCGAGTCAGACCCGCACCAGATACCTGCAACGATATTCACCATTATAGACGGTAAACAGTTGCGGCCTTAAAGTTGGGCGTTGAGGAACCTTTCAGGTTGTCCGATATAAAGAAGCGCCAGATGGCTTTTTGAACAAGTTTACTACCTATAGAAACCGAAGTTAGTAATAAACTTCCAACCCGAAACTAGGATACTGAGGCTATTTGTAAGTATACTTCTTAATCTAGAGACTATTTTATAAATCGCAATGTTACAGAGACAACTGGTAAGCATATCTAATACCTATACAAAACTTTCCTATCACGGTAGTTTTTTGGGATAAAGTCCTAAACCGCAGAAAGATAGTTTTGATCGTGATATTGCAACGTATTTTCGTGAAGGCAAACTTTAATAAGCGAGCGAAGCCGCCAGCAGCAGCTGGTAATTGTCATAATATGTATGATTATTATGTATGTGTGTTTGTCTTTTGACTCTTCCCAGACGAGCAGTACGATTTGATTAATAATTTGTATGTACGATTCATTCATTAATTTCAAGTATGGGCTCATGGATGGTTTGAAAGCTAAGAGGGCATGACGAAATTCAACGGGTCAGCTAGTACACATGTAGGCTTACTCCTGGTGCGGTATCCCTGCCCACAGCGCTGGGTGGGCGGCAGACGGCAGACGGACCAGTCGCCGGCAGCCCAGGCGGCGCGTGAGCGGCACGCGCGGGGCACTGCACACTCACGGGCTTCCTGAAGCGGCCCGCAGTTCGGTCCACCGTGCACTCGCCGTACTCGAACTTGTTTTCCAGGTTCTGTCCAACAGGTGCAGGCATTACACAAAATTTCTTATAATAAGCAGCCGGGTCTAGTGACCGTCAAAGCCAACCGTCATCTATAGACAGAAGACACTATGGATGTAATAGTTGTCTCTTCTCAGATCTTACAGTTGGATCAGACCACTTCTACCGGCATGTCTACCGACTGCCCTAACTATAAAACGTAAAAAATACCTATATAAGTTTACTCATTCTAAAAGCTTCGCAAGACCGTTACCTCACCTGGTGGAAAATAAAGAAAGTTAAAAGTTGCCTAATTACTCTTTATTCGTAGGCGCTTAAGTTGTAATGCTCCTGAAACACCTTCTTATATCCGGAAACTTTTTCTTGTCGAAAAATGGAAGTAAATCATTTATTTCGCAAGGAATAACGACCAATTCGGTGATACCTTGCTTTATGACTCAATTTGCTAAATAATGGAGCCGGGGAAATCAAATTGTGTGGTTCCTTAGCACACTTACCTCACCTCAGAGAAAGAGAAAAGATAAAGACTAGCAACCCTACGCTGGCAAAAACTAGCAATTTGCTTTAAAAAAGTTGGGAGTCTCCGATTAATCGGCACGCTAATCTATTGAGTCCAAAGCAGCAAGCTGGTAGCCAACAGAACCTGCCCAGATATGACAGCAGTAGTCCATACATGCTAGGACTTACGGTAAAAGGCCAGCCATTATTCAGGTGTGAAGTATTACTTAACCTTGAATAAAATCCCCAACTTTTTTTCCAGTTTCTGCTTTGAACTCGACGATACCTCCAAAATTCGTTTTGGCAAATATGTCTAAGCCCAGAATTTGAAGAAGTCGAGCTGCATTCACTTTTATTAATTCCTTTTACCTGATTGCCTTGTAGAATCACGTAAGTTGGAAGTATGGGAGAAGTAGTAAGCACTTGCATTCTGCTGCTTGTCACTTGTCATTTGCGGTTCACCTTGCGGTGGACCTTCAGGTCCATCCCTCTAGCGATCTTATACCAATGTTAAAATTAAAGTGTCCATATTTTCTGTCGGTATGGTATTTTTTATGATGGTAAGATCTTCCTGATGGCATGAGAAACCATAGCCTAAAAACACCATAGATGTAGATGTTATAGGGCAGTTACGCACTCAGTGTCCTAAGGTAAGGATGGTAGACTTATTGTGCAATTCTACCGGCTACCCTACCTAAGTAAGGTCATTCCTTTTAAGTAACATACATTCATATTTTCACGACAAGTCCCGTACAGGGTAGGCAGAGAGCATCGAGTGCCAGACCTCACGATCCTGACAAACCTGTCTAGCTTCCTTCACATTACCCTTTTCATACAGACACGCCGGTTTCGGAGACTCTTGACACCACCCTCGGATAATATCCGATTGATCTGATCGTGGAATGTCAGCCTTGGTTATTACTTAGGTATGATATTTACCACATGTATTGGGGCAGGGCGACCACGGCATCCACGACTCCACCCGACACCCTCGCCGGCACCTCACGGTACAAGCGCGGCGAGACGCTGGCCGGCGGAGAGGGGCACATCTGGTCCAATAACACAAATGTATGTAATTTGTATTACCCTTGAAGATTTCATACTTCTATAAACTTTCTCAAGAATTGCTGCCATTCACAATAATAAAGATTATTTTTTTTATGATGCTGAAAGGCAAACAAGCAGACGGACTTCCTGATGTTAAGAAATTTACGCCGCCTAGAGACACCAAAGGTGGTAATGGTGTGTTGCCAACCTAAGGCTGGGATGTTAGGCCTCGAGCAAAAGTAAGTTTACCGGCTATCTTAACACGTCAACGGCAAGCACTGATGTTACAGCGGCAGGAATAGGTAAGGCGATGGCACCAGTCCGGGCGAGTCGCTGCGAAACTTTACCACCTATTTATAGTAACTAGAGGTCACCCGTTGGTCAAAATTCAACCAAAATAAATTTTAATATCTTGTTGATAAGAACGCCATCTTCATTTCTCAAGACTAACTACTTTGTTTCCAAACTGTGTGGTGCGCAATCTGTGATCTTTTATCGTTATCATCAATATATTTGTTGTTATAGTGTAGGTAATGTTTTATTTATTGATTTAGTGTACTTTATAAGCAATTTTATTGAAAAATATTAGCGTTCTGTACTTCTCCTATACATAAACTATACGTGTGCCAAATTTTATGCTCCTCCGTTCGCGCAATTTTCGTAAAAAGGGGTCCAAAGTTTTGGCATCACGTATTCATATATAGATTATGCTAGTGCGTTAAACAAATAAGAACTAATCATACATCAATACACTACAACATAATCTTAAAATTAAAATTTTTTAGCAACCCCCGACATATCCTTTTTGTAATGTAGCTCAGGGACATCTCGATCCTGTCAGCTTTCAAACGAAAAATCCGCACCGAATTCTGTCTATCCGTGCCACAGACACACACATAGACAGACACGTTAAACTTATAACACCCTGCTTTTTTCTTCAGGCTACAATAAAATAGCATTACATAACATAATATAACACAACATAACGTAATTTACCCCTTGTTGGTCCGGGCTCCTTTGCAGAATAGACCATCTGCCTTCCAGCCGGGCAGCTCGTAAAAGGCGGGCATAGGCTTACCGTCACTAACATCGATGTGGTAGACTCTCCCGGATCGGTACCAACGCCTTACCTATTCCAGCCGCCACAACGTCAGTGCTTGCTGTTAACGTGTTCCGATTCGGAGAAAAAAGTTAGCCGGTATATTTACTTTTGCTCGAGGTTTAACATCCCGGTCTCTGGTTGGCAACGCACCATTACCACCTTTGATGTCTTTAGGCGGTATAAATTTCTTTTGACATTCAATATCATAAAAACAAAAAATAAAATAAATCATAAAAGTAACACAACATAACGTAATATAACAAAAATTCAATTTTTTATCAATAACTTACAGAGCTTCACGAACGACATCCGCGTTGTTTTGGACACACATCACGTCTCTCGTCATTTCTCCTTCTTCTACGCAGGGTTCTTCATCATCACTCTCATTAAATGGCTCACCGTCCTAATAATTAATTAAGTTTAAAAAAAGACATAGTTTTATAGCAAGCTTTTACTTTAAAGGGCTATTTCAAGCAAGAGACTTGAGAAGTTTTATTTCAATAACCCAAACGTGATAGGATAATGTTGGGAATTTTAGGAGTTCCTATAACTTCTGGCTTCACTCTCAGATCCTCCATGTCGTAATATTTTTTTCATTGCTATCCGAAAAATAATCGCCTCTGTGGTCTAGCGGTCCGGGTGTTGGACTTGACTGCATGAGGTCCCGGGTTCGAATCTCGGGTCGGCCAACACAAAGAAAATTGGATTTTTCCATTTTCTAAAAAAAAAAATGTTGGTCGGGATTGGAAATGAGCCCGGTTGGCGATAGGCTTGCCACCTATCACATTGTGGGACTTAGTCTTCGGCTAGTCGTGGGTGCCTTGGTTGTACCTCTGCCTACCTCTTCGGGGATATGGGCGTGAAGATACAGCTATCCGAAAAATACATACATTCACATTTTTTTTTTATTTTTGTTTTCCATAAAAGAAATCAAGTTAAATAAGTTCCATGCCTACAAGAAGCTGCAGGAACTTGAGCTCAATATTTTACAAGTGAAGTAATAAACAACTTGAAAATCAAAAAGGTAGGAGGAAATTGGGTAAAAATGAATTTGGGTCAATGTTTGCTTTGCCAATGTTCATAAATAAAACTATACCAACTGAATTTCATCAAATTATGAAGCTTGGTATCGATTATAGTCTTTGCGTGATATTCTTATACCTTTATCGGAATAGTATTAAAAACCTGTATAGGTATATTATTATACTCTTTGATTAAAAATCACGTCATTTCTTGTCAATTGTTAGAAACTTGACATTACGGAGGCGGCTTTAAGTATTAAATTTGTTTTAATTTCATTGATAATAACTCATACAGTCTAGTCAAAATAAATTCATTTGTATGAAGTAGGCTGCAATAATTGCACTTTGGGTGAAAACTTGCCATATAGTAGATATATCATTGTGAACTTAAAAATAAAAAGTCACCAATTTTGAACTAGTACTTTTTTATATTTGCCGAAAATATAAAAAAAATGATAGCTCTTAAACGATAATTATTGTTTTGGTAATTTTGTAAACAGTAGTGTATTTAAGAATTATTTACCCACAATGATAATAATATCCTGTAAAAAGCTACAATTTCATAGGATATTTACTTTTTTATACAAAATATTTTTTTAAATAAACGCTCAGTTCCAAATCGGGCATCATGAATATTTACAGTAAACAATATGTGCATTATAAAGTATGAGTAAAAATCCCTCGAGTGTCTTTAGTGCAAGTCAGATAAAAAAAAACAGTTTTTCAAATAGTTGCAATAAAGTCACTAGGGTGAAAACTTAGTGTAAGTTATAAGCTATTGTTTAGAGTATATAACCATCAAAGTCCCCAAAAGTGCTATTATGTAACTCAAATTTTTCAAAATATTTGACAAAAATCATTACATATCTTTGAATATAAAAAACTACTACGGAATTTTATTTTTATTATATTTTACGGTATTACAGAACATTTCACTTGAAAACTATTTTTGGTTATGCGTAAAAGAAAACAAACTCATTGGAGCGCAACTCCCGGAAAACATGGAAATTACCTTGAATGTATTTTATTACAACCATACTATTTTTAAAAGATAAATTCGCGAAGTGTCTTTAATGCAACCTTATATCTTATATTGACTGGACTAATAAGTACCCGCGACTTCGTACGCGATCCGTTTCAAATTACTGAGTCGACATCAATCGTAATATATAGACAAACTTTCGCATTTATAATGGTTGGAATCCATCTCTTGTATTAAAGGTTTCTTTCTTTCTTTATATTTTGGCCTTCACGTTAGTGTTTTGCCATTAGTCAAGTAGAAATTGGCATCAAATTTTATATCAATTTTAATCGATTGTAATTATGTCATGTCAGGCTCTTGGGTAAAGCGGTGGCCTTTTTACACAAGCTCATGTAATGACATTTGGCGGCAAACGAGGAAATACACGATATGCTAATTTCTTCATGATTATTTCATTTGTGCACTGAACAAAATTGTACAAAATGCCACCAAAATTGACTAATTTCACTCAATATCAACACGAAATTCAATAATTGTGAAAAAACTTCGACCATCTTTTCTCTCGATGGCG
>NJDC01001326.1:146833-161236 GCA_002245475.1 Calephelis virginiensis
TAATCCTTTTAAATTGCCCCTGTAACTTTTTAAGCAAGATAATGATATAAGTGAAAAAATGATCTTCATTACCATGTTAACTTCTACCGAGAAATGGTTTGAACGAGATCCAGTAAGTAGTTTTTTTTAATACGTCAAAAATCATAAACCGCAATCACTGTATATATGTATACTCCAAGAACTTTTATATCATGTTACGTGTTGTTTCGGAACTCCGACTCGTACTTGGCCGCTTTTTTATACTAGTGGTCGGCCATTGGTCGAAACTCGACCATAATAAATTTTAATATCCTGTTGATAAAAACGCAATCTTCATTATTCAAGACCAACTACTTTGTTTCCAAACTTTTTAGTGCGCCATCTGTGATCTTTTATCGTTATCATCAATATATTTATTTGTGTGTGTAAAATGCATGGTAGTGTGGGTAATGTTTTATTTATTGATCTAATGTAATTTATAGGCATTTTTATTAAAAAATATTAGCGTTCTGCACTTCTCCTACACATAAACTATAAGTCTGCCAAATTTCATACTCCTCCGTCAACGCAAAACTTTAGAAACAAAGTTTAGAAAACAAAGTCTTGAGGAATGAAGATGGCGTTCTAATCAACAAGATATTAAAATTTATTATAGTCAAATTTCGACCAATGGGTGCCTACTAGACTTTAGGAAATTCGTCTGCTGGTTTGCTTTCCAATATCACAAAAAAACATGAGATCCTGAGTTCGATCCCCGAGTCGGGCAATACAAACAATATGTTTTTCAGTTTTCTTATAAATATAAATTTGCCCGGGATGGGATAGTAGGTATGTGCTCAGTTGGCAAAGGTTTGCCCTGTATCATATTATGGTACTTAGTTTCTTCGCCTAGTCGTGAGTGTCGTAGCTGTGCATCTTCCTACTTTTTTGGGGGTATGGGCGCGTTTTTTAAATAACCTTTCTGAAGTATCTCGCCGAATCTTTCCATACCATTAGGTTTCCTGAAAGAAATCGCGAAAATTTCCTGACTTGGCGATAAGTCCGCCTTTGTCTGTCTTAAAGGAAGGACAAAAAACATTCTTCCGCATTTATAGTACTAGTATGGAAGCAAGAACTTGTGCAATAAATACTCGAATAGTATTCAATTTTTATGCAATATTGAATAAGATACCTAAGATATCAGATGTTTAGTTCAACGTGTTGTTTATTATTATCGTTAATTATTTAAGATTTGTAATTATACCATTTATCATTACTTTAAAGGCTGCACGTTATATTAACTTTATGTAAATTATTTGTAATTATCACTGATCATATATAAATGGAATAAACAGATCCTTTAGCTGGCTGTTTCCGTATGTAGCTGAGCTACAATGGACCTAAAAGATAAAGTTGTGTTAGTGACCGGAGCTAGCTCTGGCATCGGAAGAGCTGCAGCTATACAATACAGCAACGAAGGCTCACGAGTGATCATTGTTGGCAGAAATAAACAGAAACTTCAAGAAACAGCATCGCAATGTAAAGAATCGTTCGTTACGTGTGCTGATCTAACTGTAGAAAGTGATGTTAAGCGTGTTATCCAGGAGACAATAACGAAATTCGGAAGACTGGACGTATTAGTGAATAATGCAGGTGTTATAGGACATAAACCTATTGTAGATGGAGATCTCTTAAATACATATGATCGTATAATGAATGTAAATTTCCGAGCAGTCGTCCACATCACCAGTCTGGCTGTGCCTCATTTGATCAAAACTAAGGGAAATATTGTCAACATATCCAGCGTTGCTGGAGTTGCTTCTTTGGGCATCGGTTTTTCAATATATTCCGCTTCTAAAGCCGCTTTAAACATTTTTACCACTTATTCTGCATCTGAGTTAGCCTCATATGGAGTTAGAGTGAACACAGTTAGTCCAGGACCAGTAAGAACCAATCTTTATAACGCTTCTGACATTTCATTATCAGCTGATGACTTTCAAAAATTAACAGCATTAGATAGAATTTCGGAACCAGAAGAAGTTGCTGAGCTGGTCTTATTTTTAAGTAGTGAAAAGGCTAGAGGAATAACTGGTTCAAATTTTGTTATAGATAATGGAGTGCTTGTAAAAGTTTAACCTTTTTGTGCAAGTAGATATTCGTTGAATAAACTTAAATTTTATATTTTAATTTAATTTAATTTACCTACAAAAAACTTAAAATTATTTTGAAAAAGTATTGATTTTTTCCAGCGTTCTGTACCATTAAACAAGGTCCTATTTGGTACTACCAGAGATTATACAGAACTATCCGTATATTCGTTTGATATGCACTATTTTACTTCAAAGTATTTCTATAATTTAATTGAAAACTTAACTTCCTGTATTCAAGTATTTGTACTGCTTGTGATATCAATAATATTATTACATATATCATAATACGTAAGAGCTTTGTTTGTACATTGAAGATATTTCAGGAAAATTATTAAAATACTATACTGAAATATTTCAGTGAGTTTTTAGTATTTTTTTAATCTGTTTTGTCGGTTCGCAAATTAAAGTATAAGGTTAGGTATAATTTAAAGTTAGTATAAATTGTATTTATCAAAGTCTGTTGAGTAGAAGTAGAAATGGTTTCTTTAAAGGAAGATAATAATATAAGATATTATGAATAACATAAAATAAAATGGAGAACTAGATTACGCGGCGATAAAACCGATAGCGCGAGCGTAAGGTACTTCTTTGTGTACGTATTAATTTAACTTATAGAATATAGATAATAAGTATAATGACTGGACAGTTTTCCTAACATTATGTTTTTCAAGTAGAAATACTATAATACTAGAAGTTACCTATGACTTTGCAAGAGGATTGAATTGATTTTCTTGTCTCATTTTTTCCCCGTGTTGGTCGGTGCTCCTTTGTAGAATAGACTATCTGCCTTCCTGTACCATGCAGCTCGTAAAAGGGAGCATAGGCTTACCATCACTAACACCTTGTCATCTGACTGGGTTGTAGACTTTCGCAGCGATTCGCCCGGATGTACCATCGCCTTACCTATTCTAACGCCAGCGCTTGCCGATGACGTGTTTCGGTTCGGAGGGTAAGGGAGCTGGGAAACTTACTTTTGCGCGAGGCTTAACACCCCTGGCTTCAGGTTGGCAGCGCACAATTACTACCTTTGGTCTCTAGGTGGTGTGAATTTCTTACCATCAGGAAATCCGTCTGCTTGTTTGCCTTCCGAACTCATAAAAATTAAAGCATCTTGAACTGTCAGAAAAAGATGCACATCTGAGGCACAGTCAACTCATCATTAAAAGTTTAATCTTTATTGATCCAGGTCTCGTTGAAAAAATTGCGGATTTTTTTTGCAACTATTACAAATTATTGAATTGAGTATTTTCGGGTGAAGGCTGGTGTATTAATGTTACTTTTCACCCAATTTTAGAGGCTCTATATATTAACACTGAGCTTAATCAAGTTTGTACTTTTACTGTCCACTGCATTTTCCACTGTTGGGAGAGAGCTGGTGTGTGGCAACTTGGCCGGGTGTGCATTCACCACCCACTAATTTCTGCCGTCATATTGGCAGTGATTGACATTGGTATGTTCTGGTCCGGAGAGTTTGATAGCCGTTAGACTTGCTTCTTTCGCCTAACCGCCCGGCTACAAGATAGTGCGTCAATATTTGAAACAACTATGGTGTCTTCAGACCACAGTTATCTTATACCATCAAGAGAGCCGTGCCGTGCTTGATCGCTATCTCATCCCTTACAAAAGTTTGTCATATTCAAGCAGAATCTTATAAATAAATAAATAAATATCCCTTGACAAGTTACACAAATTTAATTTAACCCCAAAGTAAGTAAATTACAGTAGTTCTATTTAAATTATGCGATTCGGCTATATTTGTCAAGCTTCGCAAATCCAAATGTATTTTAAAGATATCTGTATAGAGTTGTTATTACACATAATTAATCATTTCGCTTGAATTAAGATTAGGTCAGCCAATTTAAAAAAAAAGTATAAAGTTAAAAAAAAAATGTGTAAATTATTTTCACATCACTGGTAACATCTAGAATACTTCTATTTGCAGTAATAAAATTGATTTTATTAATACACACATACATACATATCTTCACGCCAAGTCCCTTACGGGGTAGGTAGAGAGTATCGAGTGCCAGACCTCACGATCCTGACAAACCTGTCTTGCTTCCTTCACATTCATAACCCTTTTCATGCAAACATACAACACTTGTTACAAAGAACCCAGAAAGAGTCCCGGACGGCAGGACCACCAAGTTTGATCATCTCAGCTGTAACCATATCTACTCCCGCAGCCTTACCATATTTCATACTTCTTATCGCCCATTCAACTTCTTCCATCATAATGCCGTCAGATGCCTCCGCTATTTCCGAGATTTTATTAATATCATCCAATAACGCTCATCGTTGTTTTTATTAACCCCAAAAGAAAACGAGGGGTGTTATATAAGCTTGACGTGTCTTTATCTGTTTCTGTGTGTGCGTGTATGCATGCATGCTTGTGTGTGTGTCTGTGGCATGTCATGTCTTTTGAACGCATGAATTTAATTGCGGGTTTTTTTAACGTCATCAAGATGGTTCTTAGCTACATTACATGTAAGTTTTGTGAGGGTTCTCGAACATTTTGAATTCTAGGATTATTGGAAAAACATATTTTTGTTGGCTATATTTTATGTGTGCCCTAGAAAAGGGGGAAACGCACTCATTTGTATAATTTTGTAGATCAGTTCTCAACTTCGAACACCCATTCGAAATATTTGTTTTTTGCTACATTCACGGATATAATAAATCTATGATCCGTCTTACGTAATGTCGTTGAACATCCATTTCTTTTTAAGTAAGTAAGTATTTTCGCTCCCATATCTTCGATCAGGTAGGCAGAGGCAAACCCAGGGCACCCTCGACTAGCCGAAGACACGTCCCACAATATGATAGGTAGCAAGCCTATCGCCAACCAGGCATACATCCAATTCCGAGCAATATTTTTTTTTATTAGAAAATTGAAAAAAAAACACATTTTCTTTTTGTTGTCTTATTTCTATATGTTGGTATAACTATTTGTTTGTAACAACCTCTGATACACATTTTAAGTAAATAGATAATTTTCATTTAATTTATTCTTGTTTGACCGCAACATGACTTTCTTGCAAAGCTAAGTATAGACATGTTTATGCTGTTTATTTTTCTAGGCTCTTAATTAAAGAAGAAAGCGTGCTTACCCTACTTTCAAAAGCGAAACATGACAATAGCGAGGATGTAAGTACATTATGGCGACAGAATATACCAGTAAAAATGAGCCAATCAAATGCTAAAAAAATAAATGGGGCGAAACGTAGCAGGTCTCTACCATCTAGTCTTTACTTGGCAGGGTTTATTTACGTCAACGTTATATTTATGATTCTATTTATGATGACATAAGGTATATTAAAGAAATCACTTAAGATACAACCGTTTTTCAAGATGTCATGCATTAAGTAGTAGGTGCTTTAAATTAATTGCAGTTCTAGAATATTAATCATGGAGTACCATTCATCATTACAATATGTCATTTTGTATTGTCATTATGTATAAGCACTTACAATTAATAATTTCGTATAAATGGAAGGAACAGAATTTTTGCTACTAGTTTACATGAAGTTACTGAGCTATCATGGATCTAAAAGACAAAGTTGTTTTAGTCACTGGAGCTAGCTCTGGTATTGGAGCAGCTACTGCCATACAATTTGGTAAAGAAGGCTCCCGAGTAGTCATTGTTGGTCGAAATAAAGACAAAATTAAAGATGTAGCTTTACATTGTCCTAAATCACTTGCTATATGTGCTGATGTTACTGCTGAAAATGATGCTAAACGTGTAATCGATGACACTATCGCAAAATTTGGAAGATTGGACGTATTAGTGAATAATGCAGGTGTAGCAGGTCATACACCTATTATAGATGGAGATCTTTTAAAAATGTATGACCGTATAATGAATGTTAATTTTCGAGCAGTTGTCCATATCACCAGCCTGGCAGTGCCTCATTTGATCAAATCTAAGGGAAATATAGTGAATATATCAAGCATAGCTGGGTTTGCTCCTATTAACATTGGGTATTCAATATATTGTGCTTCGAAAGCTGCTTTAAATCTTTTCACTATATCTGCTGCTGCTGAACTAGGCTCACATGGGGTAAGAGTGAATGCCGTAAGTCCTGGACCAGTGAAAACCAATATCTTTGAGGCATCCGATCTACCAGTCAAAGAAGACGATTTAGGAAAAATGACAGCGTTGAATAGAGTCTCGGAACCAGAAGAAGTTGCTGATCTTGTCTTATTTCTAGCCAGTGGAAAAGCTAAAGCTATTACTGGATCCAACTTTGTAACAGATAATGGAACACTCGTAAAAATTTGATCTAAAATACTTGCATGAAATATTTTGAATAGATGTAACTGAATATTAAAATCATTGATTTTTTTCATTTTCACTTTTTTATTACAATATAATAAAAATATAAAAAAAGAAGTTCGCATCTGTGGTCTAGCGGTCCAGCGTCGGACTTGACTTCTTGTGGTCCTGGGTTTGAGCCCCGGGTCGGGCAAAGAAAAAATAATAGTAATTGTGCATTTTAAATTTTATAATGAAAATAACGTTGCCTGGGATTGGATATGTGTCCTGTTCACGATAGGCTTACCACCTATCACATTGTGGGACTTGGTGTCTTCGGTTAGTTGTGGATGCCTTGGCTGTGGCTCTGCCTAATCTTCGGAGATATGGGTGTGAAGATACTTTCTTAATCTAAAGTTTTCACGCTTAATAACTTATTTGTCGTACTTTATTAATTTAATAGTTGAAAGAAAAAGCTAAATACATGTTCTACTTTTGCTTTTGCTGGGTTTTACAACTTCGGTACTGTATTTGTAAGTACAGCATAAGGGTGTCTTTATCCCTGTACGCGCAGAAACCTCGCATCTTCTCCAGTAACATGTTACCTGTAGTCCACCAATTAATGTAGTTTTTCAGTGCGTTGATCAGGCACGCAGCCGTTGTGAGGATTTGGAGTTACGTGGAGCTCACAGAACTTTAAAGGCAGCAACTTTCTCCCTGTACGCGTAGCGCTGCTATGAGCAGAAACCTCGTATCTTCTCCAGTAGCATGTTACCTTTAGTCATGTAGTTTCTCAGTGCATCGATCAGGTACGCAGCCGTTGTGAGAATTTCGAGTTATGTGGAGCTCACAGAACTCTAAAGGCAGCAGCTTTCACACGTTGGCCCGTTACTGTACCGCACTGCAGACGTGTATATTCTCTAATAGTACTCACCCCGTCGTGTGCAAGACACCGGAGTTCTCGTGTGCGACGACCTGGTCCGCAACCAGCGTGTGGGCGAGAGAGCTCGCAGGGACCCCACGGCAGTGGTCTCCACGCGGCACACCGCGGTGAGCTGCACGACCTTTTCTCCTCCAGTGGGGGGCACGGTGCTCCTCCACCTGCAGCCGCAGCTACCACACGTCTACGACGTACACTATATCCTGTAACGCAAAACACGGTATGTTAATATCCAAGATATTAGAATACTTGCAATAAGGGTTTTAAACCAAATAGATAAACCGTAAATATGCGAGGTTAGTTTGTAAGGTAAGTAAAAAAAATATAAAGTATCTTCACGCCCATATCCCCGAAGAGGTAGGCACAACCAGGGCACCCACGACTAGCCGAAGATACTAAGTCCCACAATGTGATAGGTGGCAAGAATATCGCCAACCGGGCACATTTCTAATCCCGACCAACATTTTTTTTAATTAGAAAATTGGAAAAATCCAATTTTCTTTTTGTTGGCCGACCCGGGATTCGAACCCGGGACCTCGTGCAGTCAAGTCCAACACCCGGACCGCTAGACCACAGAGGCGATGTAAAAAAATGTGTTACCAGAAATTATATACGAGACAAATTTACTTAAAGCATGCTACCAATAATTTTACTTTAACATTTATTAGTTACTCAAACTTCCGAAATAGGGACTTTTTCAGTTATTATTGTCTTCCCGGTGTTGGTCCGGGCTCCTTTGCAGAATAGATTATCTGCCTTCCGGCCTCAGGTTGGTACCGCACTTTTACCACCTTTGGTGTCTCTAGGCGGCGTGAATCAGAAAATCCGTCTGATTGCCTACCAATACCATAAAAATAAAATAAATCTATCACGTATGTTAAATGGGATTAGTAGGTAGGTAAGGTTAAGTATTTTGTCTAAAAGTTATGTAGGAAGAACTTTACTCACTTTTCTAGTTTTAACCCTTGACAAAAATAGAAATATGTTTTAAATTTTGACTTGTGTGTACGTGTGTGTTTGTGGTATTACTTTTGATCGGAAGGACCGATTTCAAAGAGGATTTTTTGTTTGAAAGCTGATGTAATCGAGATGATTCTTAACTATGTTACTTCTAGGTTTTGTCGGGGTTTTTAATTTCTTTTTTAGTTTTATTGTTATTAGTTTTCTACACAATATAATGTTTCGTTAGTAGCCTACCAGTGGTGGTCAGTTGCTGTACAGGATACAGAGGACACCCATCCGCAGGTTGGCAAGCGCCCCACTCGCTCCACTCGCCCACTTCGCAGTCTCTAGGACACGGAACCTAAAATAGGTTAAATTTAAAGTTTTAATATTACTGTAACAAATATTAATTACCTAATGTTGACCCCACCTCGCCCGCGGTGTTGTCCGCATGGTTAACGGTCCCACATGAACATTTTTAAGGATAAAAGCTATCCTTTGTTGATCTAAGATAACCTCTATGTGTGAGTCAAACTTCATAAAAATAGATTCAGCAGTTCTTGCTTGAAGCAGTAATAAACAAAGAAACATACAAACTTTCGCATTTATAATAAGTATCTTCACGCCCATGTCCCCGACGAAGTAGGCAGAGGCACAACCAGGGCACCCACGACTAGTCGAAGACACTAAGTCCCACAATGTGATAGGTGGCAAACCTATCGCCAACCGGGCACATATCCAATCCCGAGCAACATTTTTTTATTAGAAAATTGGAAAACCCAAATTTTCTTTTTGTTGCCCGACCCGGGATTCGAACCCGGGACCTCATGCAGTCAAGTGCAACACTTGAACCGCTAGACCACAGAGATAATATTAGTAGGATATTACGTTTCATGATTAAGTATTAGTATTCCACTAAGTAGGGCCCTGGGTCGTCGTTAAAACAAGTCACTGGAATCGCATTGTTCCGTGATCCATTCATATCGAAAATCCTCAGAACACAGTAATTCAAAACGATGAAATTAATGTCAACAATAACTATGAAGAAGAGAAGACGTTCCATGTTATTGTCAGACATTAAAAGGCCCCTTATTGTTCTCTTCTTAATTATTTCAACGTATTGTGGAGTATGGGTTTATGTACCTTTACCGACTTATGCCCTGATCCTTCAATAAACGAGTCGTTTTTATTACGGACTAGCGGCCCGCCCCGGGTTCACACGGTTATGAAATATACATATAAACCTTCCTCCTTAATCACTTTATCTATTAAAAAAAACCACATCAAAATCCGTTGCCTAGTTTTAAAGATGTAAGCATACAAAAGTACTCAGGGACAGAGGAAGCGACTTTGTTTTATACTATGTAGTGATGGTAGTTTTTCGTATCAAAAATAAAATATCTAACTACGATTGTTAGTTTTTCAAAAATATGATTAACGTTTCATTATTTTTGGGCGAACTACGAATAGTCGTACTTTTGGATTACGTTTCATTGATTATAGAAGGCGTTAATCACATAAGTTCTATGGCAATGTATTCGGATTGGTAATCTACCCTTGTCGTGATTGTGTCATGTATCAGTTTGGAGAATAGTAGTCGGTAACTATTTCAAAATCCCAGCCTTTTTTCGACAAAAGACAGCGAACAATCATGCGGATCCCTTATATTAAGAGATAAGCGCAGCGTATCGATACCATGGATGTTGTAGATGCGTCGCCAACCAGTGGCCGGGGCAATTGTGCAATTATGCAAGTCTACCGGCTGCTTTACCCTTCAAACTGGAATATGACATTGTCATTAGGGTGCCAAGAATAAGTTAGGCGGTGGATCCCTACACGGGCAAGTTGCAAGTCCAGTAACAAGTGTAGCCGGTAAATATGCATGATAGGCCTATCACCCCATGCTCAGCACTCCGACATCAGTGAACCTCAGGTTGATATCGCTCCAGGGACTCCTTTCTATAACACTAAAGTTATGCTGGTAAAAGTTGGTAAGGCTACTAATGAGGACAAGTCCTTCCAGGTTCTGTGACAAAAGTCTTAGTCGACTACTACTTAGTCGCTGTACTAGTAGTAAAAGGTGATTGATTAAAATATCCTACTAATGTGCGCTGGGGTCATCCCTTCCTTACGCCAAGAAGCCTTCACTCTTAAATTTTACTGACGTTAATTGTACTGATCTGCTAACCTCAAGAAGAGAGTAGCAATATGAAAATCGAAACGGAAAATTCATTCAACTTTCATTTAAATTTAAAAATATTTCATTGTCACGAGATTAAACGAATACTTAAGTATTGTTAGTAATATTTATTCGTTATAATTTTATTATTAATTTTCAATCCATCTCCATCCATATCGCCTATGTGGTCTAGCGGTTCAGTTGTTGGACTTGACTGCATGAGGTCCCGGGTTCGAATCCCGGGTCGGGCAACAAAAAGAAAATTGGGTTTTCCCAAATTTTCCAATAAAAAAATGTTGCTCGGGATAGGATATGTGCCCGGTTGGCGATAGGCTTGCCACCTATCACATTGTGGGGCTTAGTATCTTCGGCTAGTCGAGGGTGCCCTAGTTGTGCCTCTGCCTACCTCTTCGGGGATATGGGCGAGTAGATACTTTCAACCCATTTAAATGTAGAATCACTAAATTTACTAACCTGTGCTTGCACAGTGACATTATTTGTGTTTTATTAATATCATATAATTGTCATTTGGTTTTCCTAATATTTTAAATGTGCCATTTGAATTTAAAAATATTTTTATAATTTAATTTAACACCGTGAGAAAATAATCAGCTCACTTTATTTGTAATTTATTGTTTAAGCGGAAATGATTTAATGAAATAATAGTTTTAATATCCATGGTCATGATACTGACCTCTTCCTTTACACCGACACTTTAAAATACCTGCTGTAGCTGTGGCGAAGCCCATTCTGTTGTAAGTCGAAGGGTAATAAACACCTCGTTATATTTAAGTGTATTATTAAATAGCCCTTCTAACAGTATGTAAAAGTCTAACTTTGACTTTAAAAAAATCCATTTTGTGAGTATTATGTAATTATACCAAGATATAAGGAAATTTTAGTACATAAAGCGCAAAATTCCAGATTTAACCTACCTCACAAGGTTGTACAAGAGTCGGCATAGGGGCGTGCGCACATTGTGCCGGGTGTAACGCTCGACCGTCCGCACGCACACAAGTTGCCTCACGCCGTTGTACTCCACCACCACAACTTGCTTCACTCTTTTCACTTTCATCAGTCTCGTCATCGTCTTCGTCGTATATCGCGTCATCGTCGTCAGCATCATCATCTTCATTGGTAGCTAGAAATTTATGAAAATTTTCAATAAATTAAGAGTTACCTTGTGATCGGTTTAAAAAAGGTACCTAGATAATAAAAAGTAAGTAGTATAAATGTTACGATAAAATGACCTGTCTGTCTAATAACATTGCTCTAGGAGTGTAATGTCAAAAATATTTGACTCCCATACAGTTCTTTGAAAGTATGAGGTCAGATATTGTGTTTGCTTACTAAGTTCCTCGATTACGATAGTTCTTTGTAGCTTATTTTACTTAGTTGCTGTCGCAAACTAAATCTTTCTAACACAAACTTGCATAAAGTGTAGACAATGCATAAGGATAGCATAAAGTCATAAACTTAATTAATACATCTCTAAAAAACATTACTACAGCACTCTTCTATTACAGAAAATCACTTCTTTGTTTTGTTTACGAGTGAGTATACTGGCAAGGAAAAAGTTAATGTGATTATTACGACTTATAATAAAAGAACTATAAAAAAGTTGAGAGGTGTCAAGGGACACCCGGATGGAACGAAGTTCTCTCTCCCCCCCCTCTCTCTTTCAATCTCTAGTAATCTCTATCTCTATCTCTCTTATAGAGAGAGACAGACAGAGAAACATGAAATAAAAAAAATTAAAAAAAATATAAAAAAATAATAAAAAAATAAAAAAAATTAAAATGATAATAAAAAAATAGAAAATAAAAAAAAATAACAAAAAAATTGTCCGACCCGGGAATCGAACCCGGGACCGTATGCGGTCAAGTCCAACTACTGAACCGCTAGACCACAGAGCAAAAAGTGTCGTGACAACATTTTCGTAAGATTTTTTTCCGTCTAGCCCCCATTCACAACGCGCAATAAGGAACTTCGTTCCAACAAACGAACAAATGTTTATCATTAACATTTTTTAACAAATAAAATTTGTAGTAATTTATTTTATTTTAAAAATGGATATAGATATAAGCACATACAAAACACCGATGGGTTTTAAGGAGTACACAGAATAATCTGTATGTCATTAGACAGATACCTTATTGTTCACCACAACTACAAAACTTCGATAATCATAAAAATCGATTAAGTGGTCGCAGACCTTTATGGGAAATGAAAATGTACACGTCCTTGTGGACAAAGTTGAGTGTTTTTGCTTTTCAGTTATTGATAGTTCAGTTGCAACATTTTTTTTTTACTTACGAGGCGATGTCACCGGTTGTTCTATGGAGACCTGGCACGAACCCCAGGGCCCAGGTGTCCAGTGAGCGCTCGCTTCCAGAACTGCAGGTCTGACTTCTTCTACCACATCACATTCTTTCCCACCACCTGTTTAAAAGAGGATAAAGTATGGATTAAAAAATGTCATACTGGCGGGGGTCAGCAAATCTACCTAATCGACTATAATTATACCGTAAATAATTATATAAAAATGAGTCAGTTTGGTTGAATATTTCGTTGGGATTCGACAACCCCATCACGATGGTAATTTAAGTCTCTGGATATTTTCAATAGTGGCGTCAGCCATACATAGCTCATTGAACGCTGTTCAGCAGTAGTAGTTTGCCCACATATCACGGTAGCACGGTAGCTAAGGAGCTATTCCTGCTTTGGCCCCTGGCTCCTTCTGTGATAGAGGTATGGCTAGCTAGAAGACTTGTACACGAGACATAAGTTATTAGGCATAGCGTAGTTACACCAGTAACATCTATGGTGTCGAAAAACGACGGTCTCTTACCATATGAAGAGTCAACTGCTTTTAACAAAGTCACATTACAAAAAAAGCCTAAAGAGGCAAAATTTGGTAGATTTATATTATACTGTAGTCCGTAGGTACTGTGTTTAAATAATGGAATATCATTACTTATCTTTGCCATAATAGGTGCACCTAAAACAAGAGAACCAAGTTCGTAATCCATGCCTAATTTGATAATTTTTCTATCCCGTGAAAATAAGATAATACGATTATGCAAGCAAATGCGTTGGTTGCAGATTTATATTATTAGAGAACGTAAAGCCAGCCAACAGTATCATTATCTTCCGACGCAATACCTACAAATATGTAGAAATATAGAAGAACATTCTATTCAAAGGCTCTGATACCTTGGGGTAATTTCCGCAAGCGCCTTGTCCTGACTAGGGCGCCGTCCGCTCGCGGTCGCCATGGCAACCATTCTCCTAAGGAGCAATCTTCTTTCATCACACAAACTCGCACCGTACCGATATTGTAGATGTCACTTCCACAGTATCTGTAGAAAAATAAATTAATGAACTCTTCATTGTGCACGAGTCATCTTAGAGAGAAGTAAATTTATGTATGTACGTACTATCGGCGACATACTTACATTTTTTTTGTAGTACACAAAAGGCGGTCATATAACCGAACAAAGAAAGACAGACAAACCTTTCCATGTAAATAAATTTTAGACATGAAAAGTATGTACAAATAATTTTCATACGAAATAGTTAATTAAATTAAAGACAAAAATTACACTTCAGTAAAGCTACAAAAAAATTACTCTGATTTAATAAGTAAGTCATCTAAGTACCTACAAGAAGTTTTTTCCCTTATCAGATCTAGATTTGGTGGCAATGAGATCAACTCGGAAGTACGCTCTTTAAAATAAAATAAAAAAAAAAGATTAAAATCGTTTTAGAATTGTTATTGTGTTATTTGTCCCACAGGAACATTTTATTGGCATTAAAACTATCCCATGGGTTAATTCAAGTTATCTTTTACGTGTGCGCCAAATTAAATGAAAATTGGCTCAGAAGCTTTGGCGTGAAGAAGTAACAAAAAGACATACAAATTTTCTCATTTATAATATTAATAGGATGTATTTGGCGCATACTAAAGAGCTATTTT
>NJDC01001326.1:165400-176876 GCA_002245475.1 Calephelis virginiensis
CTTTAAATTAATTTATAATAAATTATGAAACTTATGTTCATAAATAAATAAAATGTTTATTAAAATGTAAATAAGGGCTGTGATTTAAATGTACATTTTATAGAAATATGCAACTTTTAAAAATTAACTAGAATATGTTGTATTCTTAAATATCTTTATAACAACTTTTTAACACACATATTCCGCAAATAAATAATTTTCATTTCATTTCATTTCATTAAATTCAACGAAAAGGATAAAATAATTTACTATTTACTATTAACTAAATGGTAATAATTCGCCAGTATTGTGTTCAAAAGTACCTAAAATGACATATTCGATTCCAATTTCCAACAATGCATGAATCTAGCTTCGAGAGTAACCCTACAGTTGTTGGACTTGACTCCATAGGGACCTTTTGAAGTCAAGGGTTCGATCTACGGATCGGGCAACAAAAAGAATAATTACAGTAACTATTTTTTAATAAAACGACTTTGCCCAAGATATATAATATACTAGCTGTCTCGGCGAACTTCGTTTCACCCTTTCAGTATGGGAAATAATAAAGTATTATTTTTCCTATTTTCCCTGCAATTTTCCCGGTTTTTTTCTTTATAAGAACCTTCTCCTGATAATAATTAATACAATAAAAAAGGATTGGCCAAATCGGTCAAGTCCTTCGGAAGTTATGCGCTTACCACCATATTTAGCGATTTATTTTTATAAGATTATATCCAAGGCACCGTTGTTTTATAAGTAAAATATATACAGCTATTTGTATTGGGATATAGGATACGTGTCCGGTTGGTGATAGGTTTGCTACCTATCACATTGTGGGATTTGGGGCGCCCCGGCTTCGCACGGTTATGAAATATACATATAAACATTCCTCTTCAACCACTTTGTCTACTAAAAAAAAACGCGCCAAGATCCATTGCGTAGTTTTAAAGATTTAAGCATACAAAGGGACATAGGGACAGAGGAAGATACTTTGTTTGATACTATGTGACCGCCTCGCTGGTCGAGTGGCTAGCGTACACGCCTAACTACACCGATCATCCGCGAGGCTCGAGTTCGATTCCCGACGGGGGCAGGCATTTGTTTGATGAACATTTAGATGTCTGCATTTCCGGGTCTGGGTGTTTATTAAATTTATTCTGGTATCTTTTTAAGTATTTCTATGTATTAGAATCGTTGACTAACACCCATAACTCAAGCATATAATTTGCTTACTTTGGGGTTAGATTAAATTTGTGTAACTTGTCCAGGGACATTTATTTATTTATTTTATTTATGTGGTGATTTGAATTTCACGTTAAACTATTGAATTCAATTGAACATTCTTGAACAACGTTTTATTCACGAACTGGGTCGTGCTCTTGTTGGAAATATTGATTGATTGATAATATTGGAATACGGTGGACATAGTTCATAGTACTAAGCTAATAAAGTTATCTAAGTTTTAGGGCTAGACTAGGTCAGACATCACATTATCTATTATATCTATTTCTATAACTAATGGTCGCCCATTGGTAAAATATTATTTATAAATTATGAAACATTACTTACACTACGTAAGTAATGTTTTATTTATTGATTTCATGTACATTATAAGCATTATTAATGAAAAATATTAGCGTTCTGCAATTCTCCTATACATAAACTATAAGTACCAAATTTTATGTTCCTGCGTCCGCGCAATTTTCGTAAAAAGGGGTCCAAAGTTTTGGCATCACGTATTAATATATGGATAATGAAGCTAAATAAAACTGCCATGTCGCGGTTTGATAATTCTTTTTTTGAAATATAGCAAATGATTCCGAGATGCTCCTACATACATTTTATGATAAATACATACAAACAAATACATGTCTCGATCTATACACGGGTTTATAAAAATGAATTCCCTTTTATCGTGGGTCTAAACGTCTGAGTGGATAGACCACTTTTGCAAATGTTTTTTGTTTTACGTATAGCGTATTGTTAGAAAAGGTTTTTAATAAAAAAAATACTGCGAAAGTTACAGGGGAAATGAGAAAAACAATAAGTACTTTTTTATTCCATACAAACTGTAAGTGTCGTAGTTTGCCGGGTCGGCTAGTAATTAAACGAAAATGTTTGTAATATCAAGTATTAATTCAAAAGTCACTAATCGAATCAAGACAAATTATTAATATTGGACCACGTCGAATTCATAAACTATCTTTCTAAAAAAGAATCATTAAAGTCGGTTGGCTATTAGCTGAGCAATCGCGTACCTAACAAACATACAAAAAACATATAGTCGGATTGAGCATCTCCTCCTTTTTTAAGGTCGGTTAAAACGAACACCTATACCAATTTTCCTATTTTTTTATGTGTTAGCCATTATAAGAAGGATAATATAAAGAGAAAAACTGGGAAAATTGGAGGGAAAATAGGGATAAACTGCATTTTAATTTTCCCCATAAAAACTGTCAGGTTGGTAAAGTTTGCCAGGTCGGCTAGTAATATTATTAGAAAAGTAAAAGCGAATCAAACAAAATTAATAATTGTTAAATAAAACCTAATTGTTGTTTTTAATTGTAAAATTTAATAAATTAATTTGCAAACGACCCGAAATGACAAAATTGTTAGCATGAAAAAAGCCCGACAAAACATATTCGTTAATTATAAAAGAACTCAAAACTAAAAATCGCCCCGCTGCAATCGGTCTTTTTGTTTATAAACTAACACAAAAGCCAATTCAGATATTATATCACTAAAGGGGTATAATCGGGAATGAAAATTTTATTAAAGTCCGTTATAGTAGGGGAGCCAAAGAGGGGATTTTCGGACTAACTCAGGCGCGTCAGATTAAGATATGGGAGATACCCTGTACCATTGTTGAACACCTCCATTATGTATCAAATCTTAACATAGAGACGCGCATGTAGGGTTGTCAGTCTAATTTTTTTGGCTTGAAAATATACTCGCCCATGTCAGATTAAAGTACGGCGAGCTTATTGCATGCCAATAAGTCCATGTTTGAATTTTCTGATAATTTGGACAAGACGTACGGGAGTAGGAGTTTCAGAAACTTTCAAAAACCAAGTTATATGTGTTAATTGTCCATTACAGCAATCTGTCTGATTGACATCTTTCTGTCATCGAGTACACATTAGGCATATATATTATAAATATCTAATGAGTTCGGCTATGATCAAGTGACTGAAATTGCTATTTTAGCTTCTAGACACTTAACGCACCGCTAAAAAAAACCTTACATAACCTTTCTTACTCTCCACTATTTAATCGACAAAGTGCAATGGGTCCCAATAACGCTGGAGTTACTACACATTTCGTATCGCGGGCTCCCCTACTATTAACTTCCAACTAAGAGGATTGTGTTGAAATTTGGCACGCAGGTAGTCTATAACCCATCTTATCCTTATCGTTTAAAAAGTTCTAAAGGGAGAATCTCATACACAGGTGAAGCCGCGTCTCTTTGCTACATTATAATAATAATTAAGCCATGTTTATTTTTGAAGTGAAAACTTCTTTAGCGGCATTGCGCACTTTTGTTTTGGATGGGTCAAAACTTCAAAACTCGCGTCAGGACACGTGATCTGAAATTTCGTAAGACGGCGCAGGGCGCCTGCGCGAATAAGACGGCGCAGGGAGCTTGCGCGAATTTTCGTGTTGTCATGTTTAATAATATATGCGCAATAAATGAATATTGTATTCTACCACATAAATGATAGTACTTTCATACTGATAATTAAAGCAATTCGTGTAAAATTATTCCCTAACCATTCCAAAATATCAAAAATGCACAACGTTCATATTCAAGTTTTCACTTCTGCCAGCACATATACATGCCAGCTTTAATATAAAAGTACACACACGCCCATAAGCCGGCCAAGGTAGGTAGGTTACCTTTAATAAGCAATTCATGTAAGATAAAAGTTACATACATACGCTTAATTTCTTGAAGTGCCAAGTGTCACGGTTCCAACAAACTTGCTTCAAAACCATTACTCTTTTTTACAAATTACATCGTTTTCCGGTTCCGGAGTTTCTTGACACCACCCTCGAAACTTATTTAGATAAAATAATTCTTCTAAAAGCTCTATTATGACTTATTATTATTAATATGAATCAATACTTGTAGTAACTAACAAATTCTAAAATACACATTAATTATAACAAAATCCGTAAATATTGCTAAGTAAAAAAGGCCAAAAGGTAGCGTTTCAATTTTTTACAGTCAACCCAAAAGTATTTTATGACAGAAATAATAATATATACAAATGTATTAAGAATTACACAATTGGGTTTCATTGTTAATAATGAATAATAATAAAAATTTGTAAAATTGTGCTAACAATCACATTATTTTAATTTGTACGTCACGTGTTGACAAAACTGTTTGGCAAGATATGACCTTTCACCTACATTTTGATAAATAAGAAAAATTAAAAAAAAATAAGCTGAGATCGAACAATACAGGATAACAAGTGCAATAATTCAACATTAACTAATAAAACGATCATTAAATACAAATGATTCTAAAATTAAGAAAAGGTCAATAACTCGACCAAAAATATATACATGTATTATGTAAATAATAGAGCTAAAAATCCTCTCGAACACGTCAGTTTTTAAACCGAAAAATCCGTATGGAAATAAAACCATCCGTTCAAAACTTATGATGCCACAGACAGACGTTCATTCATTATTAACCCATCAGGTTAAAAATAGATGTCTACTCCAAAAATCATGCTCAAAGGCTGGTTATTGCAAAACATAAATGTCTTATTAATAAATCAATTAAAAAAGGTTACAGTCTTTATTACTTTCGAATTTAGAGGGTCAATTAATCTATTTAAACCTTGGAGATTTTCAGTTTATGGTTTATCAGAAAGACAACAATAGTCTAGAAGTTATGTGATAGAATTGTTACTTACATAGTTTCAACGAATTGTCCATCTTTATGTCGACACTGGATCTGACGTCGCTGAAGCCCCAATCGTGGAGTATGCACCAGCGAATCGCTTTCTCCATGTCCGTTCACACTGAAAATATAACAAAAGTATTACAACGGTATTGTGGTAGCTGAATAGTTTGTTTTATTTACCAGCTGTCCCGCAGCAATCATTTTATTACGTGACATTTTCTTATTAATGTAATAAATTTAATAACTATTCAATAATTGTTAAAATCAATAACTACTAAATAGTTTATTAACATTATTATTTATATTAATACAAGAATTACTGATACATTAATTATAATAACAACTGGTGTTAACATACAGGAGATTTTTGTTTGCAACTAAGTAAGTAAGTAATTTCTAGCTAATGGCACCAATTTATGTAATTATCAGGCGGAAATCTCGCTATTTAGCATATCGGCTATATGTATATGCTATCAGTTTTGCCCTTTTATTTGGTAGTCCTAATCGGCTCCTTCCTTTTACCATAGAAAGGTCTGCTATTCTAATACGGAATAGATTTAAGTTTAGGCTGATGTCTTCATACCATTGCTTTACTACTAATTATTTTTACTAGACGCCGTATCTACTGAGAGAGTAAAGTTAAGTAAGATAACAACGATTACTGTTTTAATTAATTGTTTTTTTTTACATTTGATAATTGATAAACATTTCATACAATATCACACCTACTCATTTTTACCCATAATTACATTTGTGGCTACACATACACTATACCTGTTTTCTTATTTTAAAATTAATTTTTCAATCATATGGCCTGTTACCTAATAAGCTTCTTTCTATTGTCCTTTCATTGCTTCTAGTATTTGGGAGTATATTTTACGCAAGCGGAAGGCAAGTATTAAAGATCTTCTTGATGAGCGTGTTCAGATTTTCATTCATAATACTTTTACTTTTACTTGTCTTTGGCTAGTCATGGGTGCCCTGGTTGTACCTCTGCCTACCTCTTCGGGGATTTGGGCGTAAAGCTTACTTATTACTTTACTTTTAAATAAGTGCCCTAATTATTGTGAACTGGTGATAGTTTGAACTCTTTAGGTATAAACCTACAGAGACAACGGACGTGATGGTACTTAGTAAACTATACTTAGAAGTACGCAAAAGTTCGCAAAAAGTCGCCTCTGTGGTCTAGCGGTACAGTTGTTAGACTTGACTGCATGAGGTCCCGGGTTCGAATCCCGGGTCGGGCAACAAAAAGAAAATTGGGTTTTTCCAATTTTCTAATAAAAAAAACCGCTCGTGATTGGAAATGTGGCCGGTTGCCGATAGGTTTGCCACCTATCACATTGTGGGACTTAGTATCTTCGGCTAATCGAGCGTGTTCAGATTTTTATTCATAATACGTTTACTTTTACTTGTCTTTGGCTAGTCATGGGTGCCCTGGTTGTGCCTCTGCCTACCCATTCGGAGATATGGGCGTGAAGATGGTTTAAGCAAAAATTCTGCTCTGTTGAGTTTAATGTAGTCCTGTTTATGCTTTTACGAAGTTACGTTCCGTCAAACGTAAAATTAACCGAGAGCTCAACTTCTGAACGGCCATTAATTTTGGCTTTATACGAGTTCGTGTTTAACAGACCGGAAACCAACTAGATCCACTGCATTTAGTAAAAATTATTATATGGTGTCGTCTCTTTCTTTTAATTTGCAATTATTTTTTATAATTTTTCATTCGAAAAGCTAGACTCGCTTTGTATAATTCTGTGCTTATCCCAACGTTATTGTATGGATGCGAGAATTGGGTATGTCAGAAAAAGCATGAAAGTAGGATAAATGCGGTCGAAATGAGAGCTCTACGGAAAATCTGTGGTGTAACGCTCGCTGACCGCATTCATAACAGTGAGATCCGAGAAAGAGCGGGATTGAAAGTGTTGGTGTTAAAATGCGAAAGGGCATGCTCCAATGGTTCGGTCATGTGGAAAGAATGACAGATGAAAGATTGACAAAGCAGATATACAACGTGAATGTGGATGGATGATGGATCGAGGTTGATATTCCACGATCAGATCAATCAGATATTATCCGAGGGTGGTGTCAAGAGTCTCCGAAACCGGCGTGTTTGTATGAAAACGGTAATGAACACGAAGGAAGCCAGACAGATTTATCAGGATCATGAGGTCTGACAATCGATACTCTCTGCCTACCCCGTAAGGGACTTGGCGTGAAGATATTTATGTATATCCACGACAAAGGTTTAAGAAAGTGAATGTAAAATGTTCCTTATCTTACTACAATACTCAGTTTTTAAACATATACGGAAAACAAGCAGCTTTTAAAAGCTCCCCATATGCTTCTCCGTCTGAGTCGAAGGCTTATTAGACCCAAGACACACAAATAATTACGAGGTGGTAGAGTTTCGCAGTGACTCACCCGATTGGTACCACCGCCTTACCTATTCCTGCCGCCATAACGTCATGCCGTGTTCCGGTTCGGAGGGTAAGGTAGCTAGTAAACTTACTATTGCTCGAGGCCTTACATCCCGACCTCAGGTTGGAAACGCACAATTACCACCTTTGGTGTCTCTATGCGACGGGAATTTCTTACCACCAGGAAATCCGTCTGCTTGTTTGCCTTCCAATATCATAAAAAAAATATTTGTTTATAGTTTTGATTAAACATAGACAACGGAAATTGAATAGGCAGATGGGATACGATGTCAGTAACACCATAATAATCAAATTCTAGCATATAAGTTTTATTAACTTTGGTAGTATATTGGTATTTCCTTAAAAATAACTACTAGCTGAGTACAATTTAACATCAATTGTACTCAACATAAAAGGAAAAAGGATAGAATATGCCCATTAAGCTAAAATAGGCACATCCTACTCATTATTTCCTTGAAGATATATTGCTTAGAAAATATAGTACCCGAAGCCGAAACTTCCAAACTTCTTCTTTTTCTTTCGACTAATAAGTTGAATCTTAAGTATCTTCACGCCCGTATCCCCGAAGAAGTAGGCAGAGGCACAACCAGGGCGCCCACGACTAGCCGAAGACATTAAATCCCACAATATGATAGGTGGCAAGCCTATCGCCAACCGGGTACATATCCAATCCCGAGCAACCTTTTTTTTTTTTCAAATATGTTGTTAGTTCCTATGTACTGAAAACAAATGAATCTCTACCGAGCTATAAACTCGGATAGTGATTATGGAAAATGGCGTCATTTGAATCGCTAGATAAAAAGTTTCTCCAAACCTGTCAACTGGTTTTCCGTAGTTACCGTCTTCCATCTTGCACTCGGTCCAAGGTCCCACGTATACCGTGTAATCCGCATGGTTTGTCAATGGATCTGGAACAATAACAATTTATATTTAAATTTGATAGAACTAGCTAAAGGTTCGACACCAATTAAACAATATATCATACCATCTATAGATCTACAAAAAAAAAACGAAAAACAGTAAAAAAAACTATCTTCACGCCCATATCCCCGAAGAGGTAGGCAGAGTAAAAAAACGAGAAGCTGAAAATTAAGAAATTTGGCCTTCATTACATCTAACTTAAATTGGTCATTGAATATTTTATAATTTCCGACACAAATACAATTCGCGATGCAGATTCTCCAAGTAAACAACTTGAAAATATTAACAAAAATAAACTAGCAATTAAAGTTGGTGCGAAATCTGAAATTAGTGTTAATACAAACTTGCTGTGACAAAATACACCTTAGTGTTTTCCCTTTAGCAAAGCAGCGCTGCATGTTGCATTGTTTATTTAATTCAGCGGTCGGCAACCTTTTGGTAGGCAAGGGCCACAAGGCATCAAAATAAACTAACGGTGGGCCACACTTGTCATATTTTACTTACATATAATTGGCCATGTCCCATAGAAAAAATGAAAATGGGCGGACATTCACGGGCCGCAAGTAAGACGTCGGCGGGCCGCATGCGGCCCGCGGGCCGCGGGTTGCCGACCGCTGATTTAATTCAATGTTTGTATTAGGTATGTTTTATGTTTTTTTTGAATGACTAATTTGGTGTTAACCTCGCGGTTTTTACAACTTCATCGTTTGTGGGCCGAGCAGAGTGATCAGTCCGAAGTTTTATGTAGTATTTACTTACTTACTTAGAAGATACTTTGTCCGCCTCGTTGGTCGAGTGGCTAACGTGACCAAACGCGAGGCTCGGGTTCGATTCCCAATGGGGGCAGGCATTTGTGATGAACATTTAGAGGTCTGCATTTCCGGGTCTGGGTGTTTATTAAATTTATTCTGGTATCAATTTAAGTATTTCTATGTATTAAAATTGTTGACTAACACCCTATGCTTGTGTTATACAATAGAATTTGCTTACTTTGGGGTTAGATTCAATTCGTGTGACTTGTCCAGGGATATTTATTTATTTATACTTTTTATTTGACGCTTATAGATGATGATTAAGAATATAGATAATGATAAATAAATATAGACGATAATGTGATAATTAAATATAGATGATGATAAAGTATGATTTTTTACGTAATAAATATGCGAACAAGCACTCGGCTTTGTTGATGGCATGAAACCATCGAGATTGCGTCGTCGCTGTCATGTAGCCAGGGTGTTTAGTTAATTGTGCAAGTCTTAGTAGACCCTCTAATTTTCTACTACTACTCTCTGGGCCGGGAAATGACACTGTCATTAATCTCCACCCGGAGCGAATTGCAGTACGGCAGTCTTTCAGTATTCATTTTGGTAATGACCCGTTTAACCGTTGCTCGTCTTTTATGGCAAGGAGGCAGATGGTCTGTTCTACACAAGAGACCTGGACCAACATGAGGCAAAAATTTGTTAGAGAAATTATATTATCTATAAATCAGTGGTGGGAAAACTATGGCCCGCGGGCCGGATCCGACCCGTGAGAGGTTTTAATTCGGCCCGCCGAGCCTTTTTTTCATGAAAAATATGGACCTCCTTAAAAAATTAATGGTCGCAAAGTTAAAAGACTATTGAAATTTGAACAATTAAGATACTGAATATATACTTCAAACATATACCTATAATGCGTATTTTATAAATTGAGATTTCATAAATCGATTTTATTTTAATTGTAAAAATAAAAAAAATGCTTAATGTTTTCTTTATACAACGTTTTATAATTGTTATATTCGCAGCTCTTTTTAGGTGTATTGAAGTAACCGGCCCGCCTTAAGATTATTTTAATTTACTGGCCCACCACTAGATTTTTTCAATTTACCGGCCCGCGGTCAAAAAAGTTTACCACCCCTGCTACAGATTATATTTTTCATATGATTACTACAGACAACGTTGGTAATTTTTATATATAAATATTTTATTTAGATCTCAGAAGCATTATGGTTGAGCTTAATATGAAATTTCGGATAACGGACATTTCTATCTCCTATTACTATTACTATGAATAATCGAAGAGGGACTCCATGCGTATACATAGAGTTGAAAAGGGACTAATCCGGAACATCATGTATCCTCATCTACTTGCGGTTCCTATTCAAATAATAACAAAGGGATTTTCGCGTCCAGCGTTTCGGAAATATTCGTATTTTAACAATAGGGATGTTTTTGTACATTTGTGTTCAAGAGTGTAGAAAATATTCTGACGTATTATATTTTTTACGACATTGAAAGGCAAAGACTTGGAGGAATTTGATGGTTAGTCTAAAGATATTATTGTTGCGTTGGTGGATGGGCCTGTTGTAAAAGAAATGTATTGGCAACTCTGCCCTGCAGAATGTAAGCCAATAGTGGCAAGTACTAACGCTTCATAAGCAGGAATATTTACCAAACTACCCCATTACACACCACAATAACCATTGCTAGCGGATGCTAACTAGTTACTTTAGATATATTATTCCCAATGGGCGATGTACTCTTAGCTCTTTCCGTCCCGTCCCGTATTGTTTTCGATTCACGAATTTTGTACTTTAGAAATCACAGACAACAACCTGAATGTGGACAAATAGGTGATGACCTATACGCGCAAATGGAAAAAATGTCAAATTTAAGATGTTAAATATTCATACTTCACTACACACACATGGGGGACTTCACGCTAAGTCGGGGGACTTAGCATGAAGTCCCCCAGTCCAGAGTAGGCAGAGAGTGTCGAGTGCCAAGTGAACAAAGTTCGCTGGGTCGCCTGGTACCTATATGATAAAGATTTATCATTCCTGCAACAAGGGGTACGCCATTTGAGGTATTGGTAGGAGGGGTAAGTAGAAAAAATTAATTGGGAAACACTACTCACGCTATAGGGTATGACGACGACCCGTGAAAGATGCTGTCGCGGGTTTCTTTTATTAGAGACATTAGAGTCAATGTCCTGTTTCCCTAGATGTAAAATAAGCTTTTATTTTGCTAATTCCGATAAATGGGTTGAGCGGAATTAATCAAATATAGTCTTTTTCTTAATCAGATATAATTAATTTCCGCAAGTAAGCCTAAGAATTCACGGAGCGGTTATTCCCAGCGCCCGCGGTGGTCGCGAAACTACTGTTTTATTTCAAGACTCACGTGACCGGTTATTTGTGCGGTCATATAGCTATCTCGGTTGAAATAATCGC
>NJDC01001326.1:178301-188757 GCA_002245475.1 Calephelis virginiensis
CATTATGGCGGCAGAAATAGCTAAGGTGGTAGATCTCCACCCGGAGCGAATTGCAGTACGGCACTCTTTCAGTATTCATTTTGGTAATGACCCGTTTAACCTTCGCTCGTCTTTTATGGCAGGGAGGCAGATGGTCTGTTCTACACAAGAGGCCTGGACCAACATGAGGCAAAAATTATGACAGTTAGAGAAATTATATTATTTGTAAATCAGTGGTGGGCAAACTACGGCCCGCGGGCCGAATCCGGCCCGTAAAAGGATTTAATCCGGCCCGCCGAGCCTTTTTTTTTCATGAAAAATATGAACCTCCTTAAAAAATTAATGGACGAAAAGTTAAAAGACTATTGAAATTTGAACAATTAAGATACTGAATATATACTTCAATATAATAATACCTATAATGCCTATTTTATATATTGAGATTTTATAAATCGATTTTATTTTAATTGTGAAAATAAAAAAAAAAATGGTTTATGTTATCTTTATACAACGTTTTATAATTGTTATAATAGCAGCTCTTTTAGGTGTATTGAAGTAACCGGCCCGCCTTAAGATTATTTCAATTTACTGGCCCACCACTAGATTTTTTTTCAATTTACCGGCCCGCGGTCAAAAAAGTTTACTACCCCTGCTATAGATTATATCTTTCATATGATTACTACAGACAACGTTGGCAATTTTTATATATAAATATTTTATTTAGATCTCAGAAGCATAATGGTTGAGCTTAATATGAAATTTCGGATAACGGACATTTCTATCTTCTATTACTATTACTATGAATAATCGAAGAGGGACTCCATGCGTATATATAGAGTTGAAAAGGGACTAATCCGGAACATCATGTATCCTCATCTACTTGCGGTTCCTATTCAAATAATAACAAAGGGATTTTCGCGTTCAGCGTTTCGGAAATATTCGTATTTTAACAATAGGGATGTTTTTGTACATTTGTGTTCAAGAGTGTAGAAAATATTCTGACGTATTATGTTTTTTACGACATTGAAAGGCAAAGACGTGGAGGAATTTGATGGTTAGTCTGAAGATATTATTTTTGCGTTGGTGGATGGGCCTGTTGTAAAAGAAATGTATTGGCAACTCTGCCCTGCAGAATGTAAGCCTATAGTGGCAAGTACTAACGCTTCATAAGCAGGAATATTTACCAAACTACCCCATCACACACCCCAATAACCATTGCTAGGGGATGCTAACTAGTTACTTTAGATATATTATTCCCAATGGGCGATGTACCCTTAGCTCTTTCCGTCCCGTCCCGTATTGTTTTCGATTCACGAATTTTGTACTTTAGAAATCACAGACAACAACCTGAATGTGGACAAATAGGTGATGACCTACACGCGCAAATGGAAAAAATGACAAATTTAAGATCCTAAGTCGAGGGACTTAGCATGAAGTCCCCCAGTCCAGAGTAGGCAGAGAGTGTCGCGTGCCAAGTGAACAAAGTTCGCTGGGTCGCCTGGTACCTATATGATAAAGATTTATCATTCCTACAACAAGGGGTACGCCATTTGAGGTATTGGTAGGAGGGGTAAGTAGAAAAAACTAATTGGGAAACACTACTCACGCTATAGGGTATGACGACGACCCGTGAATGATGCTGTCGCGGGTTTATTTTATTAGAGACATTAGAGTCAATGTCCTGTTTCCCTAGATTACAAGCTTTTATTTTGCTAATTCCGATGAATGGGTTGAGCGGAATCAATCAAATATAGACTTTTTCTTAATCAGATATAATGAATTTCTGCAAGTAAGCCTAAGAATTCACGGAGCGGTTATTCCCAGCGCCCGCGGCGGTCGCGAAACTACGGTTTTATTTCAAGACTCACGTGACCGGTTATTTGTGCGGTCATATAGCTATCGCGGTTGAAATAATCGCTAGTAAACTAGAAGGATTCTACGGGCGGCGGGCCGCGGGAACCGCAAACAACCGCGGCCGCTGCGGGTGAAAAACGCGTCGTCTTACTTTTAGCATATAAATCTACATTATACAGAACCTGCGGGGGCGGACAAAAACCACTCCGTAACTTTTAAGGCTAATCGTGCCAAGGCTTTTTGTTAAAAATTTGGGTTTGGCTTTCTTTGGCTCTCTTTAAAGCAGTTATTTTTTTGTATTTTGTAAAGATAAGGTAAGGTTCATTAATATAAAAGCAACCAACATTATAGAGTCACCTTTGTTGTTTGTGAGGCTCTTCTAGCCTCTAAAAGTAAAACATACTTTTAGAGGCCACTGCACTAGGCACATAAATCCACATTTTTACAAAAATACGTGATATTTATCAAAATTATGCAGTACAACAGAATGTCGCTTCCACCGACTGGATTTTTCTATACTGAGGCATGAAAATAAAATCAAGAAAATAATTATTTGCTGAATATGTGCGCTAATAAAATGTCACAACAAATATTTAAGTATATCAATATATTCTACCACATTTTGGGGTGAAAATATTTTAAAATTTATATATAAAAATATTAATTTATTACGTATATTCTACTTTTAATCAAAGTACTTATATTGATAACCAGTTTCATAATTTGTTACCAGACATTTTAAAAATGTTATAAACATTAACCCTATAAACGTAAACTACCACCGTTTCCAAACCTAGCCAGTCAGGAGAAGAAACGGCATAAGAAACTCCTCTGCAACCAAAATATCTTTAGTAATATTAAGTTACTAATTACTACAAATATTTTACTAAAAATGTTTTTCTGCGAGAAAATCCTTAATATGTTTTCTCTCATAGCAAGTCCAATACGTTCTTTCGAAATATTTTTCATTGATATGATTTCAGATTATCAGATTTATTAATTATTTTTTTAAATTTCTCTATAATGAGCTTGAAATTCAACTAATTCCGTTTTTGTTAGATTGATTTTAAGATTATTTTTATGTAACCATTCTGCCATTTTGTTTTAAGCTTCAGTCGTTTCTTCAACTAAATTACTTCTATTCTTATACGTGATAAGGGAAGTAACAGCAAATACGATAGAATCGTGATTAATACCATTGAGCAGTTCATTTTTATAAATTTAAAAGAAATGGCCCTAAAACTCTACCTTGTGGTTCACCGCAGTCATTAAAAAAAACAATTTGAAGTATAGACCTTTTTGTGGTTTCCCCTTAGATAGGATAGGTCTTCACAAAAAGTTGAATTTGTGTTATTTCAGTTCAAATTTTCAATGTACGGAATTCGCACTATTAAAGTTGCATTATAAGTATAGATAGAAAGATTTACAAATAAATATCGCAAGGAAAATTGTTGGTAATGGAAGATGGAGTAAATTATAATAATCCAAATGGCCCGCTTAGAACCAAGCATCCGTTTAGTACAGCCGGTCCAGATCATTAAGCACAGACCAAGCTGGAAGAATAATTTCCCAACTCTTAGTAGACGCCAGTTGCAAGGCAAAGAGGTTTGAAATAAGATTACCACAAGATTCAGGCAAAAATGAACCGTAGAATATATTGATAAGGTACATTAAAGAGGTTAATTGAACGAAGCTAGTAAATAATCAAAATTTAACCTTTTGCAACCGACCGTTCGTTTATTACCCCTATCGATAGTCGTTAAACGAAGAGAGTTGAAAGAGTTATAACAGGTCGTATTAGTCGCAATTCGCTACGTATTCTAGAGTTGCAATAAATATCAAAACCATGTAATTTAACCAAAAATTAGCCTTAACCTCTACGAAATATGGTGGATTACAGAGATGAGCAAAATTGTGGGAAAACAATCCAGATGGAGACCGTTTATTACCGAATACTAATATTAGTCGTAACCCAATATCCGATCCAATTAAGCGTTATATTAATTTTCGTAGCATCTACAAGTAGTTATAATACAGTGTACTTGATTACTAGTAGTAAACAGACTGGGGTGTGAAGTGTGTTTTCAAAGCTGTAAAGAAATACGAGTCGCCTTTGTACCAAGGCATTTGGGGAGAAATTGGCGTCCATAGCATTAAAACGATATTCTAGAATCTCGTATGTTTTTTTCGAGTCCTGCTACAGTTAGTTCCTAAGATTCTATGCCTAGGTATAATCGTTTTTTTTGTTGAAATTCAATTGAATGTCAAAATAATAATTACCGTCTCAATGGAATTGAAAAAAGAGTCGCGTCCTTCATAAACAAAAAGCAACTTATATATCAGACCCCTTTTTTATAATACTTTGTAGTATTGTAACAATACTTTGTAGTATTGTAAGGGGTTCAGATAATTGCATTGCTTACTGTATTTATCATGAAAGAGGACAACTTAATACACGTATGCGTATATTTTTGTAGACTTAGGACTTATCAGGAATGTTCTAGAACTTTGGTAATTAATAAAGGCACAGAGTTAGTAATGGTAAATAATCCCGGCCAAATCGGCTCGTAACTTTACAAATGGGATCGGAACTTACTCGATAAATATGTTACACCAAATATAGTTAGTTTGGTGTGAAAGTTGCATTCAATGATATTACTAGAATAGTTTGTGATTCGTTTTATAAGATTTTTATTTTTTAAAAGCATTATGTTTTATTACTTTATTTTCTAAACAGATATTTTGCACGTGCAACTTACTAAGTATTACTTTTTCAATAACCTCGATATTAGTAAGCGGATTTCTACGAAATCAATGATGTATTTCAAAATAAGTAATTGTATTTCAGTCCTCTAAAAAGTGAGAATTTATTAAAAAAAAATAATCAGACAACAATAATTATAAACCATCTTATAAATAAACATAGATTATAGTGAGACTAACTTTACAAGATAGAAATTGAAATTACACAAATTCGCTATTAATATACACGGAATAGAGTTGGAGTAAACTACCTCCAAGCTGATCTCTAATTTTAAGATATCTTAGTGACGGAGTAAGAATCGACTATCTTGACATTAAGTTCATATTTTCGAAAATATAATATCGTAGGTATTTCGTTAAAAAACCTATCTTGCGATGCTTAATCATGTAATTTGATGTTTATTTTAAAATGCTAATATCTAAAGTCTAAATCTATTTAAATAATGAAGTAAATTATTGTTATATCAAAACCTAAAACAAAAAAAATATTGAAAGTAAATACTTTTTTTAAATCTATTTTTCCTATTGAGACACGCTGAGACCTATTGCCATTCTGCTTCTTCCATCATAATATTTCTTCTATTTTACCCAAATTAGAAAATTGTCTTGCATAAGATAATATCACAATTATTTACTTACTTTTTGCATATTTTACGGCTTTCTTTTTTTTTCTTTGAAGTAGGTCAGTTTTATTTCTAAAGTTACTTTGTTTAAATCTTTATTTTCCCTATGATAGTTCGTCCTTTAAGTAATATTTTTACATATGAAATGGTAAATTCTATTTTTTCCCATAACAAGAACACATCCAAAGCTTTCTAAAAAATGTATCAATATTTTGTCATGTAAGTATTTTTTATAGCTAGTCGTCAATAAATTGTCTCCCTCACCCAGTCTAACGCCTCGTCTTTCGTGCTAATCACCTTCTTCATTTTTCAAACAAAACTTTGTAGTTAATAACCTACACGTAACGTTGAAAATCTCAGCTTCCTTCTTTTGTCTTACACTGTTTTAGTTTTTTATTTTATCAAATCATGTTTACAATTACATGTAATGTACTTGTTACTAAACAGTGTTTTTAAATTTTCATCTCTTTTCTGTTTAAGATTAGAGGAAATCGTAAAAAAAATCGCGTTAGACCTTTTAAACGTTACCTTCAAATGGGACAAAAATACATTTTGTGCTGTTTTGCTTAATCCCTCGTAAGTAAGGTGATGTTATTCCATAGTTACACACCAGGTTTATTATAATGCTTTCATTTTTCAATATGAAGTTAGTACTTGGTTACTCAGGGAGTAACAAGTGCAGTTGTGAGCTGGGATAACCCTTGGAGTAAGCAATTTTTATTGATAAAACGGAAAAAAATTAAAATCGTTCTAACCAGTGTTAACTTTTTAAAAACTAAGATTTCATCACGACGATATTGGGCCAACCTATAAATATCATCTGTACTTTGTATACATGCCGCGTAAAAGAACTGAGAGATTCTTCCCTATTTTCAATATTCGCATTGCCTTATATCTCAACTAAAGCAGTTTTATATGGAGAAATATAACTTTGACGACTTTCAAACAAGACTTCGTCTATCTTCGTAAGTACATCACCATCTTTAACCACACTACTCACCTGACTTTTCTAATTAGGTCGCGATTTGATAATTATTAAAAAAAAATAACTAACGATTCCGAGTTCTCACATAAACTTTATGAACATCCTACTATTGGTACCACTAGTCGGATCATGATAAAACTAATATGGTACCACCTAGGAACCTATCTATGTTGATAAAATGTATGTAGGACTATTTCGGATTATTTGCTATCTTTTGTTACATAAAGGGATTGGCCAGTATTGAGATGTCCGATGCACATATGTACCGATGTACCTGTATGGATATGTGCCAAACCGTGGTTTTGTAATAATGTTACGGGGAGAAATACCTTAAGGTATAAATAATACATGATGGTCCGGCATCGGACTTGACTTCTTGAGGTCCCAGGTTCGATTCCCGGGTTGGGCAACTAAATAGAAAATTCATATTCATATTTTTAAACAAAGAAACACTTGTACTGTTTTATATATATCTCTTATAATTTATTAGTTTGTAAATAGCCTACTGGTTTCGCTTATACAGCATCATCAGGGCTAAAACTTAAACTACTAAACAATATTTTTGATGTGTAAATATAAATTCCATAGTTAATTGTTTTGTACACGATGCCTTCCATTTTATTTTCCCAGCTTAATTTTTTTTTGGGTTGGCTGGAAGAAATTTCTTTAGCTCGCCTTTTGTGCATTTTTAACTTCTCGTGTATTTTGTGTATTTTAGTTTTTGTGTGCAATAAAGTGTTAAATAAATAAATAAATAAATTCATTTATAATGGGTAGATACAAAGAACTTTAATACGTTATACAACGAAATTGTCAGCTATAGATCCTTTCACCACTAAATGGTGAAAAAACTACCATTTGAGAAAATATTAAAAAACATGTCAATTGCCTCCACTAATTAATTAATTATTATTATTGTGTTGACTGCTTACTGCTTATTTTATACATACCTTTTACCGTTTATTTTAATTTATTTTAGTGTTGGATAATTTATTCTTATAAAATAATTTTATTTTTAATATAAGAATTTAACTTTAAATAATTAATTTATTTTTATTGTGAAAGAATCTATAGCTGGCAACTCCGTTGTATAACGTATTAAAGTTTTTTGTATCTACCTATTATAAGTGAATTTATATTTATACATAAAAAATTTTTTCAGTAGTTTAAGTTTTAGCCCTGATGATGCTGTATAAGTGAAACCGGTAGGCTATTTACAAAGTAATAAATTATAAGTGATACGTAAAACAGTACAAGTGTTTATTTGTTTAAAAATATGAATATTTGGAAGTTTTACCAAGCGCCGACGATGGAAAATATCAAATATAGAAAATTCATATTTTTAATTTTCTACTAAAAAATAACGTAGCCCGGGACTAGATATGTGCCCGGTTGGCGATAAGTTTGCCACCTATCACATTGTGGGGCTTAGTGTCTTCGGATCGTCGTGGGTGCCTTGGTTGTGCCTCTGCTTACTTCTTCGGGCATATGGGCGTGAAGACACTATACTTTTATGAAAAAATATTATAACAACCAAAGAAACCACCAAACGAACTAATCGATGATGTGATAAAAAACCAAATGCATTATATTATAGTGAGTTGCAAAGAATCAATAATAGATAAATTCTATAATTAAAGTGTACAAATGTAAAATACAAAATAAATCTTCTCAACATATTTTTCAATTGATCAAAATAAACTATAAAAGCATTTAATTTGGTTTATAAATTCGTTTAGAAGTTGCAAATGACAGACATTCAAACAAACACGAAAAAAAGGTGTGTGTACGATTTACACACGATAGAAGTGAAACTTCAGTAAATCGACAAAATAATGAGACGAATATATATTTGTGTCTCTTACCTGTCGCTTTTCCGTTGCACCTGTTTTGAAATCTCAACGATTCTAAAGAAGTTGCACTTCAATTAGTAAAAATAACAATACCAGTCTATTTGCGTCAGAGGTTTTCAGAGGTTTGGATCACTTCCTGGATTTTATAAAATTTTATAGCATTTGTTTCAGCGCTTTTTATTTTGTACTTAACTAGGTAGCGACCAGTGTCGGCTTCACACGGGTGGACAAATTTCTATGTTTTCTTAAAACATATTACCGATAGATATAACCGATTTTAATCAAATTTAAACAACCTTGTGCAGTTTAATCCAACTTGTGTGATAGGATAGCTTATATCTCAAATAATTTCGGGCGAAGCCGCAGATAGCAGCTAGTTATACATATAAAGGTTTCTATTAAATCGCTCTATCTGTTAAAAAACCGCATCAAAATCCATTGAGTGGTTTTAAACATCAGAAGGACAGACAGCAGAAGGCGACTTTGTTTTATTATTTTTAGAAAATTTATAGAAGTAGGTAAGTCCAATTCTTTCATAGCGCACTATTTTGCCTGTTTTCTCACGACATAATACGTATACATTATTTGGCGGGAAATTGCAAATTAAATAATTTGCAATTTCTTATTTTTATTTTATACTAAGTATGTAATGATACCTAATACAAGTTTAATTGTTTCGTTATAAGACATTGAAATTGAAGTTGATTTTGTACTTTTACTATTTTAAAATTATAAGTTTATAAATTTGTGAATAAACCACAGACGGTCTTGGTTTTAGCTCTATTCTTCCATATTTTTGAACTGCCTTTCATACTATTGTTCTTGTTCATGTTGGATTTTCTCAAAAGACTTTTTCATTTTACGCATTTCCATCGTTAAAAAATATTCAGTCCGTCGAGGGTTGGAGAATAAAGGATAATTTGTCATGTCACATAATTTTAGTGCACTTTCCGTACACACGAGCTCGGAATACAAATGTGTCCTGATGTGACACGAGATCTTTCTACTGTAAATTACGGTTGCACTGACTCAACAAAAGCAGCACATTTTCATGTTAATATTGACTTTGGTTTGGATTTTTGAAGTGAAAATTTCTTTAGCGGCGTTGCGCACTTTTTTTTTTAAAATGGGTAAAAACTTCTAAACTCGAGTCAGGACACGTGACTTGATGGCAAATTCGTAAGATAGCCTAGGGCGCTTGTGCGAATAAGACTGCGCAGGGCGCTTGCGCGAATGTTCGTGTTGTCATGTTTGTGTACCATAGCGCAACAAATGAATATTGTACTCTACCACATAAATAATAGTACTTTCATAGTGATAATTAAAGCAATTCGTGCAAAATTATTCCCTAACCCTTCCAAAATATCAAAAATGCCCAACGTTAATATTCAATTTCTGCTGGCACTTCCGGAGTGCAATCCGTCGTTTTTCATATTTCGTATCTTTTTACTTTCATTGTATACTTGTTTTTGTAATGTAATACTATTAATAAGCTAATATGCGAGACACCTACTTTAAATCAAATCAATTTTATCATAAAAATAATGTTGTCTGAGATTGGATAAGAGCCTGGGTAGCAATAGAGTTGCCTCCTGTCACATAGAGGACATGTGATCGTGGGTGTCCTAGTTGTACATCTGCATCGTTATTAATACGGGCGTGAAGATATTTTGCTTTCACTTCATTTACCTAAAATATTATTTTTATTTATTTACACCTATTCATGAACCATTTTACCAAAAATGTACGCAGAAGGCGCATGCATAATAATAAAGAATGTTACAAAAAAATTATTGTTATATTATTAACAAAAATACTAACGAAAATCGAAATAAGGTACATATAAGATGTTTTTCATGTTATTACTCGGAGGTTTTAATATAAGGTATGTAGTTAGTACCGAAATTCTGTCCGGTCGGCACCGCACCAATACAACATTTGGCGGTGTCTCTAGGCGGCGTGAATTTCTTACCATCAAAAAATCCGTCTGCTTGTTTGCCTTCCAATATCATAAAAATATATAAATGTTTTCATTATTAACCAGATTAGGTTATTCGCAATTAATTTTTTTGTTAAAAGTTTTGAAAAAAGTGTATTATGAAAAAATGAAAGAGTTTACTATAAAAAGTTTGTATACATGGAATTCCACCAAGTGCCGACGATGAAAAGTATAGATTCTAAGCTTAAAAAGTCAATAGAAAATCATTTAATAATAATAGTAAATTTATTTCAATAACAAGACATGACATTTAAACTTAAATAAGAATGACACAAGTTAGTGAATCTGACATTTATTATTATGCGACTTTCCAGGAGTCCCCAAACTAGGCAAAGCCTGTATCTTAGGATACCAAATAAGAATATACCAATAGATTTCCTTAAACTTATACAATTCCTAT
>NJDC01001326.1:198114-214977 GCA_002245475.1 Calephelis virginiensis
GGCCTAACATCCCGGCTTCAGGTTGGAAACGCACCATTGCCACCTTTGGTGTCTCTAGGCGGCGTGAATTTCTTTCCATCAGGAAATCCGTCTGCTTGTTTGCCTTCAAATATCATAAAAAAAGTAATCCTAATTAAAAAAATGAGTCTTCGTCATTGGTTGGTTATTAGTACTTATTTTCATCAGTTTTATGGATGGGTGCTAAACATGCAGTTACATTTTTTGATGTTAAGAAAGTATACTATTACAAATCGCCTCAAATATCTAGCGGTCCGGTGGCGGACTTAACTTCTTGAGACGGGACGGTTTGAAAAAAATAGAAAATGTGTATTTTAATTTTTTTTTTATTTTCTAATAAAAATATTTTTGCCCGGAATTGGATATGTGACCTGTTGGCGATAGACTTGCCACCATCACATTGTTAAACTTAGTATCTCGGCTACTCGTGGGCGTGAAGATATTTTACTTTAGTTTTGTGAAAAAATATTATAACAATAAAAGAAACCACAAAGCCTCTCTGCCCCTTCCTACTTCTTTGGGGATACGGGTGTAAAGATACTTATAGATACTATTACAAGCTATAATTAAGAAATTCCTCTTTGTTTTTAAGTATTAATAAAGGGAAGGGTGAGTTATTGTTCCTTTATTCACAAAATTCTATAGATATTAGTTGTTGGGACACAATATTCGCAAGTTATGTCAGTCGCCTCGGGCGAAAAGAGATTTCCTTTCTGTGTACAGTTTCAATATACTGAAACAAAAGCAATATAATAATCTCGTAAATCGAGGAGTCGAAAAATAACTTTCTCGTAAGTTTCTTAGAAAATGGTAAATGTACAGTGAACGTCAATTTTTTTAACCGAGTCAAAACAAAAAAAGAGAGGTTTTCAATTCGTCCATTTTTTCTTATTTTTGTAACGCTTTTTTTATTGTGATATTGGAAGGCAAACAAGCAGACGGATTTCTCTTTCTTTCTTTAATTCTTTATTGTACACAAAAAGTCAGAAAACAAGTAAATATGTAACATTATACAAAAGGCGAGCTTATCTCTAAAAGATTTCCTGATGGTAAGAAATTCCCGCCGCCTAGAGCTACCAAAGGTGGTAATGGTGCGTTGCCAACCTGAGGCCGGGATGTTAGGCCTCGAGAAAAAGTTAGTTTAAATGCTACCATATCATCCGAACTGGGACACGTCTTGAGGTTATAGCTGCAGGAATAGGTAAGGCGGTGGTACCAATCCGGGTGAGTCGCTGTGAAACTCGACCACCTAATCAGATGTCACGGTGTTAGTGACGGTAAGCCTAAGCTCGCCTTTTACGAGCTGCCAGGCAGGAAGTAGATGGTCTATTCTGCAAAGGAGCCCGGAGCAACACAAGGAAATCGTATATATATTTTATCAACATTCGACCAGCCGTTTTGGGTCATATAGTAATACCTGAATTCTCATTGTCCAATATAAATTTCGTCATAATCTGACTAATGGTTTATGAGCTATACTTGTAAAACTGCATAAAACAAAGAATAAAACGGTAAAATGATCAAAATCAGATTTTTTTTCTTGTAAAAGATGTAAAATAAGCCTTTATTTTGCTAATTCCGCGTAAGCTTACGCGGAATTAGCAAAATAAAGGCTTATTTTACATCTTTTATAATGGATTTCCGCAAAGTAACGCCTGATTCAATAAAATATTTTTTTCTTGTATTGAAAACCGATGAAAAACTCTGTTTTTCTGAGGTTGAAAATAAATTATCTCGACAAATTTTAAATTAGATACTGAAAATGGAAAAGAATAAAGTACTAAGAAAAAGTCGTTTAAATATCAAGGGTTAAGTCAGATTATCTCCAGGGGAACTGAATTAGAAAAGCGGGGAAATACGAGTAAGTATAAGAACTTAAAATTAAATTTCCCTAATCCACGCGCCGTTGTTGGATCCTAACGAAATTAACATAGAATTTGATTTAGTCATTCCAAAATAATAGCTTTATAGAAATAAAATGGTTAATCTAGCTGGTCTCAGCATTGGGAAGTTATGGAACATTTTTGCAGTGATTTTCGTCAATAATTAATAAGTTTAAAATGTCAGTTTGTTATTAACGTCTTTGGTGTTCAGAGATAATTACCATAGTAAAATCTCGTTAATCGCTTTCAAATACCTACAATGTAGGATTTTGAATTGTAGGATTAATTCGTTCGTAATTTTCTTCTTCTATAAAGTTTTGTCTAAAAGTTAATACGTTTCGACTCATCCACTAGTGAAGGTTTCACATTTACAACCAATCAAAATCTGTCTGTCAAAAAGTGTTTGTGTTCAACCAATTAAAAATCTGTGTTGCTTTTAATGATCATGAATTAAACAGGGCATTGACTCCTATCTAATTTAAGAGTATATCGAGGGTTTTGGCGCCATCGAGAGAAAAGATGGTCGAAGTTTTTTCATAATTATCGAATTTCGTGTTGATATTGAGTGAAATTAGTCAAGTTTGGTGGCATTTTGTACAATTTTGTTCAGTGAAAGTGCACAAATGAAATAATCATGAAGAAATTAGTGTATCGTGTATTTTCTCGTTGCCGCCAAATCTCATTACCTGAGCTTGAGTAAACAGGCCACCGCTTTACTCAAGAGCCTGACATGACTTCCTGACGACTTATGACTGATGACTAATTAAAATAATTGAAATTGATATAAAATTTGATGCAAACTTCTACTTGACTAATGGCTTGAAGGCCTTGAAAGAAAAAAAAAACCTTAAAACTTGAAGGCCAAAACCTAAAAAAAGAGAAGAAAGAGTATATATAATCATTAGTTAACATTCGAAAAACGAGTTATCAAAACGCAACGTGCTTGTGAAATTTTTATAATCAGTTTTATGCAGTTTAAATGGTTTAGGTATATTTTTTATAACATAAATATTAAAAATACTGTTCCAATAATTACGACGAATTTCGGTCTTAATGCATTACTTTGTTTCATTCGTAAAACATTTATTTTAAGAGATGTGGGAAAAGGAAGACAAAGATGGGTTTCTTAATGGTAGAAACATCACATCACCTATGTGTTTAATGGTGCGTTACTAGCTCGAGACAATTGGCATAAGGAGAATACGTAACGAATAAACTTTTTCATTTTTATCACATACAGTAAAAGCTTTTCCGTTCGTGTTTTTGCCAATAAAAACGAGATATTTCACAAGAGTGTATCCAAAATAAATCACCATGCCTACGAACCGTTTAATATAATTCAAGCGATTTCGTCCGCGGGAAGAGCCATATTTTTTCGTTCATTGTAGCCGGAGTCGTGACCTACTACCACCCCATTTTATACCCTCATATATTTCATGTATAGACCATTCTAGCTTCCATTCCGAGATAGCTTTCCACCGGAAAACTATGTCATTTAAAAGCGCGGTAACAAAGCTTGACCCCTTTTTATTTACAAAGTTTAGAGTAGTTAGTACTTCTTTGTATTCGTTTGCTGTCATAATGCTTTATTTTTCTAGGAACAAACTCAAGTGAAATTTAGTTTACACTTCTTTGTTTCCGTTGATATGTGTTGTAATTTATAAATGCCACCTGTTCTCTCCTAACGGTAATAGAGTGGTGTGTAGTATTACCAATATATAGATCCATTATATAGCTCTACAATGGGATAGTTTCCGAAACAGCATTTAATTTTAAGCTACGAGGCCGTACTCACAGATGTCAATTATCTATTAAGCAGTCATTGAAACGACATTTTCAATAAAAATGGGTCTTACAGTCACATTCAGAGATGTCCATTAACATTTAATCTGTCATCAGGTCACAATTTTGTAAAGAAAACTTTGACTTAATGACTTATTAAAAGATGACTAACGTCTCTGAGAGGAGCCATGAAACTTCTAAGCCAAACTCATAACGCCTGTAATGAAGAGATAAATCGTAGATTAAAATTGATTGGCATTTCAGAAACTGCAGTTTGGCTTCACAACTCGGCCAAGATAAGCAAAGCGCTTACAACATCTATAGTGTGGATAGGCGATGGTTGCCTCCTACCATTAAGATAACCTTGTCCTTGTTCGCACTTGTATCACTTAAGAAACTTTATTTTACAAACAACATTTTAAAAATAATAATCTCCAAATCTCCAGTGACTAGATAAAAAGTATGAAAAACCCTACTACGATTAAATTATTCTAAAAAGTATTTTCTATTGCTTTTATGTTTTAAAACTGTATATTTTTTTTCGTTTGCCATAAAACTGAAAAAGATTTACTATTTAAATTTTTTCTTGTAGGACAAGTACAGGACGTACATAACAGTGATTTGTCTAACTTGAAACATAATAAACGACTAAATCCCTACAACATTTATCAAAATTGAATTAGGCTTAGATACTTCTTTGGAACACACGTAAATACAAATATACGGCAAGTGCAGTATCTATGGACGACTTTACTTGGGGTTAGTAGCTTAATTTCAACGCACGCATATCGTTTAATTTAATATACCAACACTGATTTACAGCCATATTGTGATTTGCTAGACAACAGGAGAAAATGACAACTCAATATTTTTACCGCATTAAGTAAGTTTCATAATTAATTATTTTTATTTTATTTCTAAAACTACTAACATAATTGATTTCTTTGCAACTATTTCATTAAATATATAGTGTTTTCGTTATTTTTCAAGGCATTGTTCTTGCTTTCCTACATAAATTTAGAGACCGGTACTATCTTACTTTTCTTATCACTTATCTAGGTTAGATTTGTACCTGTGGACAGTCTTTTAAATGTACTTGTGTACAGGCCATAGGGACGTCAATGCAGTATTTTTTATAGAATTGTTTTTTAATATATATTTTTTATTTTCATTTAGAGCCACGAAGCAAAACTGGAAAGACAATATAAAAGTAAGGAGACTGATATTGAAAATAAATCGTTGTTTTATAATTATAGTTTTAAGGAAAAGTGCCATATTAAGAGCATTTTTAAGTAGGTTTAAGTAGATATGCTTTTATTTCATGGTATTATTTGTGAAGTTTTTGTTTATAATTGTAAGAAGTTTTACAATACAATACAATAACTCTTTATTGTGCACCAAATAGAAATAAATTATAAATACATTACAATAACTTAAACTAAGAAGATACACAAAGGCGGCCTTAACCCTAAAGTAAAACCTAAAGTATGGAACAAGATTTAACGAGATACGTTAGACGTGACATAAATTTTGTTTATTATTTAACTATTCTTTAATTAATAATAACTTATTCAGAGATCTCGCATCGTTATTTGTATTTTTTAAGCTTGAATTTGTTAATTCCAAAAGATTATAAACACAGTGTCCATAGACACAAAGATGTCCATAGGTACATTTACGCCGTCCACAGGGACATTCATAGGTTGTACCTACGGACATAATACGGATCTTTTCAATAAAACTAGATAATTAAAAAAAGATTGTTCATTTTTCAATATACGACCAATTTTACATAGAAATCCGGTGAACGTCCACAGATACAGCACTTGCCCTTACATAGACTACTAAAGTATAGGTACTTTGGCTTATCTGTAGATGACTAAAAGTTGACTATGGAGACATATTAAACTTGAAATCATGGGACTGGCATGGCATGTCTATTGTATGATAGTCCCAAATCATATAAAAAAAATTTAAATGTCAAGTGAGACTTTTTTTTATATATAATCTATACCTTTCCCAAGGAGTACTGATCGATTAATAAATTTCTCAACTCCAAAAAAATCGACTCAAGAGTTATTTTAAACCTAAAAGAATTCAAACTACTAGTTCAATTTCAAACTTCGTTTTGATCCGAAGATGTATGTATGTAGTTTATGCTAAGTAGAAAAAGTTTTTCCAGCAAATTTATACCCGTTGAAGCCCTCGCCGCTTAATACTGATGGATAAGATATTTTATTGAATTAGGATAATGGAAAAAACGAAGCTAATTCTAGCTAGTAAGAATATTGCAGCATTAAAATTAGATATTCCTTTTAAAATATTATTCAAAACGTCCTTTCTCCTTAATGCAATGTTATTAACATAATTGTTTTTGAAGTGAAAACTTCTTTAGCGGCGTTTAGCACTTTTTTGGAATGGGTAAAAACTTCTAAACTGGAGTCAGATCGTCAGATCGTAAACTGACGCAGGGCGCATGAGCGAATAAGGTGCGAGATCTAAAATAAAACGTAGATTCATTACTGTTTTTGTATTGCTTAGATATTCCCGAAGAGTATAGAATTCGCAATGGATAATATGCCGCAATATACCTACCATTACATTCTCACAAGACAACATGATAGCAGATACGTATAATATCAACAGATATTGCTTTATTTGTTCCATCTCGAAAATAAGCTTTATATGTAGACGAGCAATGTTCGTTATACAGTTAATTTGACGACGCTCCTAGCCGTCACGTAGTCTTACTTTAGCGAGTTTTTGTCAAGCCAAACGCAGGTTATTGATACGAAAATATTATTTGTGCATAAATGATAGTACTTCCATACTGATAATTAAAGCAATTCGTGCAAAATTATTCCCTAACCATTCCAAAATATCAAAAATGCACAACGTTAGTATTCAAGCTTTCATTTCTGCCGGCACTCCTAGAGTGCAATCAGTCTTATTTTTAACATATAAGTCAATGTAAGATACTAATTACGTTACGGTAAGAAATACACGCTACACATTAAAGATACGAAAGATATTTTGCTAACTGGAGATTTAATTTGGATACTTCTATTGAACCACGCTGTAGCATGTCAAGCAAAGTTGAAAGAGACGCAGCGCCATATGTAGGGAACACTCGTAATACTACACAAAAAATCGAGCTAAGTTCGACTTCTCCACAACTCGAAACCAATTACAGGTTTTTAAAAGGACTTATGGATCACAAATTTATTTAAATCCCCCAGCTTATCTAGAATAAGAAATTTTTAATAAGGGTATCGAAGAGTCCCAAAAATATTTTGGTGTCAGAAGAAACCTTTCTTTTTGGAAATACTTCTATTTAGAAACCCAGATGTTTAAATACCCCAGTATCAAACGAAAGTCGACGAAAACGAAAGAAAATTAGGACTTACATAGAGGCTTGAAAAATAAATGAGATCCATTTTCATTATCAGCGTTTTTCGTTCTCATTTCGGCAACTTATTAATCAGCTTTCGACATCCTACATTCTGCTCCAATTAGGAAGTCAACATATTATCAATTAACGTTATTACGAACGATGTCGGAACAAAGATAAATTCTTCACAAACTTCTGAAATAAACTAAGGACAAATAATGTAGAAGCTTTATAAATCTCATTAAAGTTTGAACTAAGATTAACCTTATTCTCCGCATTTTGTTTTGAAGTTTGCAGGAGAATTTTGATGGTGAACTCTTCACCTGCTGGGAAAATAATTAATATATTAACTTCCTTTCTATATTATGAAATTTTATAATAGTTTTTTTGGAATTACATTATTATTAGAATGTGTTGATTTTTGTATAATAGTTGATGACCAGCATTTTTTTGGCCTTAGGTTCAGGTCTTCGAAAAGAAACCTGGTTTTTATTTGGGTTACAAATTTAGTAAAAGAAAGATCCCAAACAGAAACTTTTGTACTTGTTTATCTTTAGCAGTAGTTGTGTCAAGTCAGAGTTAAAAGAAGAAGACTAATTTGTCAAAAGCGGAGAGTCTAGGAATTGTCGACGCGCACAAATACCACTCGTATGGTTCAAGTGAATAAAGATTTTTCTGATTCTGATTCTGATGATTCAATTCATTAGAATCGTTTTCTAGAAAGGCAGTGATTTTATAGAGGTCTTTATACTTTGGGTCCAACTTTGTTCACTTCACTTTTCGCGTAAACAAAATCTCCAATAGAAAAAGGTCTTATTTTAGCCTTTCGTCGGTTAAAGCGAATAACAACAGACTGAGCTAGTTTCTTTATACTATTTGACGCACTAAACCGCGCTGCTTCTAAATCTAATCTATGATTATCAGCATTTGCAGCGACTCTAGAAATACCTTACTAGTTACCCTGTTGTCCAAATATAAACGCGATTAGGAAGACACCCGTAACCCTACGTCGAGTGTTAATAAGTGTTATTAACTATGAAAATAACCTTCAGCTATCCCGTAGTAATAAGTTGTAACTCGATGTTATTGTCTATAAGAGGTTTCTAAAATCGATATTGTCGTAAGAACGTCCGTGGTCGGTTATTATTCTCTTTGGTGCTCCGAGTAAATGTACTGAGTTATTTATTGCTTTGATAGCGTCGGTGGAATTTAACGTCTACGTGTGCTTCAGTAAGATATATTTCGTAAAAGCATCAATAATAACAGAACAATATTCCTTACGGTTTCTCTTACCACCGAGTTTTCCTGTAAGATCTTAATTCACAGTATGCCATGGAAGTAAAATCTTGGGGACTGGATGCAGGCTTACTTGATGGGCACCTGATGGTCCCTTTGAAGACTTGCAAACGACTCAAGAATCTATAAACTTCTTTAGATATCTGAACATATTACTAAGCCAGTAAAGTTCGTACAACTTATCTAGTGCCTTTTCATGACCCAGATGTTTTACATTATAATTATGAACGTGGCTAATAAGCAACCATATTAGAGAGTGTAGAAGGATTGGTAACCACTTAGTAGTTTTAGCGCGTTCTATTTTACGTACAGTATGCCTTGTTTAATATCGTAAGTGTGCGCGATTTCAGAGGGTAATTAATTAGATTGTATTTTAGTAATCAAGTCTAAAATTTAAGAGTCTCGTTGTTGCTCTACAGATAGCCATCCTTTATCTAGTTCCGAAGAGTTAACGTTTTGAGAAGGTAACGGCTTGTATGTTATTATTTTAGATTCTGCTACATCGTCTTGAACGTCTAGAGAAAAGTTACGCGGAAAAAAGTCTGCGTGAACCATGTTTTTGCCTTCTTAATAGATAGTGTCAAAATCATGGGATCGTAGAATAGACCACCACTTAGGGACTCTGTGAGTCAAGCCCTTTTTTTGAATGGTTAGTTAGTTAGTTAGTATCTTCATGCCCATATCTTCGGAAGAAGTTGGCAGAGGCACAACCAGGGCACCCACAACTAGCCGAAGACACTAAGTCCCACAATGTGATAGGTGGCAAGCCTATCGCCAAACGGGCATACATCCAATCCCAAGTAACATTTCCTTGTATTAAAAATTGGAAAAAGCAATTTTTTTTGTTGCCCGACCCAGGAATCAAACCTGGGACCTCATGCAGTCAAGTCCAACACCTGAACCGCTAGACCACAGAGGCGACATTTTTTTAATGTTAGGATTATAAGGCATTATGATCCGTATACACGGTAAAATGTCTGCCATAGAGATAGCATCGAAAGTGCTCAACAGATTTTACAACGGCTAGTGTTTCAAATTCGTATGAGTGATAATAACTTTCTGCACTGTTGAATAAAATGTAAAATAAGCTACGACAAGTTGAACCTGGATGGAGATCCCTAGTTCTAGAACATCACGGCCTAATCAAACTTTTTCACTAAGAAACTCGTCTGGTAAAACGTGATAAGTTATATTAAGATTTTAAAGTGGAACATTTAATTTATAACAGAATACGACATTATAACTACCTACGTCTTTTAGAGCTATTTGTTCATGAAACTGTTCGCTGTTAAGAAATTTAGATTAGCTTTGCTTGATTAGGCTGCATTCTGAACCAGAATCAAAAATAAAAGGCAATTTAATATCACTTATCTCAATTAATCCATGCCTTCCTTTTTCTTGTAACGCATAAGGCAAGCAGAAGCTACGTGGCCGGAATCAGGCCACACGCGTAGCAGACGACATGTGAGCGATGACAGATGAGAACGGCATCATATTTTCTTCTATTACTGGGGTTTTCAGCACGTTTGGCAGCGATGATTTTTTTGTAGGGGTATATCCCACTTCTGATGTAGAATCGGGTAGCGACATTATTTAAAAAAAAACGCAAAAGTCACTTGATATCTTGATTTATTCGAATTTAATATTATTTTCAATAATTTAACTCAATGCCACAGAACAATATTACTCACAGAGAAGAATTGTAACTACATATCCAATAAATGCAACCATAGTCTTACACAGCTACGAGACAGTGGCGCCCCGTAGGTATAGCAAACGAAAACTACTAGGAACGGGATTCTTTTTATATTTAATATTTAAATACTTTTTAATTTCTTGATAAAAAAATAAATTGCCACTAAAATTTAGAAAACACAATATCGTTTATTCAACTTACAAAAACAATTATAAACGCGAAGGGTACGATAACATTGCAATTAGTAGAAATTTTAGGGGCAATTATCAACGAAGGCGGTCGACGAAAGAAGTCAAAATAATGTCAAAATTGTATGAACAGTAGCGACTCTATCGTTAGATAACGGAGTCAAAATGACATCTGACTGTGACGTCGAAGATCAAAGACTACAGAGATGATCATAGTATATTATCTATAGTGATGATTACTGTCAATTTTGAATCTCGTGTCACACAAATCCAGGTGATGTCGACATTGTTACTTACCAATAGACTATTTCATTTATTTCTATGGGACCCGAGAGATGGAGTAAAAGTCATAAAAAATAAAAATATGTGCTTAAATTCGGAAATAATTTTATAAGTATACATTTTGCAATTTGCGAAACAGAGCCATTACCATGAGCTTACGTCTTGTCAAGTTTATATTCGCTATTGACGCTGTAAATTATTCGTATAAATACTTTGAAAACACCTTTTAGACCTAAAGTGTCGTAGATTTCGACACGTAACTTACCGAACTTAATCTATACCAAATAATAGTAAAAAGTGAAAAAATCACACACTGACATATAAAGAAATAATATTATTCTTGGAAGGATTACAAAAACTCTAACTCCACAATATCGTGTTAGCCGGTGATACTAATACCAGAGATGTTAAATAATAATAATCTCTGCTAATACACAGGAGTTTTAAATAAAAACTGTAATATATTTATTAAACACCCACACTGATAAAACTACGGCGATGTTCAAAACACAAATGCATGTATCGTACATCACCAATGATCTTCTTGAAAATTAAATAACCTTAAGTTTTTTATTTTAAATATCATAATAATAACAGGTGTAAAATATTTAAAGATGGAGGCAGGTTGTTAAAGACGATTTTCTGTACATCATACACTCAAAAAAATTGGTTACCGAATGTCTATATAGGCATTAACTATTAGTTTAAAATCGATGGTAATTAAAACCATGTTTTTTACTATAACATTTAAACCACAAACATCATGTTATGATTCAGAAATCATTACCAAATAAATAGGTTTAGCCTTTTTGTTGTTTTCTTAAAATCGATTTTTTTATTAAGACGATAAGTAAGTTTTCATTTAATTAGATTAATTATGCACTATCTCAAATATTAAAAAAAACAAATATACGAAAACCTTTTTTAATACTTTTTTGATTGGCAGTAATTTCTATTTTTTTTTATTTATTAAAAAATACATATATCATAAAAAAAAGTTGAGAGTTGTCAAGGGACACCCGGATGGAACGAAGTTCTCTCTCCCCCCTCTCTCTCAATCTCTATCAATCTCTAATAATCTTTGTCTATATCTCTCTTATAGAGAGACACAGACAGAGAAACATGAAAAAAAAAACTAAAAAAATATATCTGTAATTTCAACTGGGTGTGCTGGCGTGGACGGTGGCATACGCGGCATTTTAAATCAGTCCACAGAAATAAGTACCAGGGACCTAGTAAATAAAAGAGTTTTACGCCGGGCAATGTGACGGAGGTCAATTTAATTTAGCTGCTATCGAGGACTTGGTACAAAATTACTTTCCGTCCAGTTATGACAGATCTCTCGTGATTCACGTTTCGACGTTCACTGTTATTAGTTATTATATGACTTCACCAACTCTTATGATGAATTTTTAACACTATTTAATTACAGCTATTTAATATTTTTACAAGATTTATTTGACTGTAATTTATCAAAAACACGTCTGCACTAGTCAGAATCCCAGGGGGAATTACAATAGCTTACTATAGCAAAAAGTGTCGTGACAACTTTTTCGTAAGATTTTTTTTCGCCTAGCCTCCTTTCACAACGCGCAATAAGGAACTTCGTTCCAAAATCAAATCGTCACGTGTACAAATGTATTCAATAATAATCCAAAATCTCAGGAATAATAAAATAAAATAACAAAAGTAATCCAAGTGGCACAATATTTGCGGGAACCAAGAGGTGGCGCTGTAAAATATTTCGGTCCCACAAAATTTGTATGATTTGTTATCGGAGTACTATAGTTGTTCTGTGCACCCATCATTTTAAAGTTTCTTGTCAAATGTGACATTTCCGAAAATTGTTAAATTTTAAAATTTCTCTGTTATCTTTTTGTTTTTATTTCATATTCTTAAGGTTATTGTGTCTATTTTCTTGTTGCTTTCAATGTTGTGTTTTTAATTTTGTACCAACCACCATACCATATCATACCATACCATACCATATAACAAATGTATGAATGATAAAATATATGGATGGAAAACTAAAATCGGATATGATGAAGTTAGTAAGTTTTTACATACATACATATGTTCACGCCAAGTTCCTTACGGCGTAGGCAGAGAGTATCGAATGCCAGTTTTTTAAGTTTTTTATTACATAAATACCTACATCAATATATTGTAGACCAGCTTTCACCCGCGTCTGTAGATTAATTAGCCTCCTGGAGCCTAGCCTAGAGAACATTTTAAAAAGCCACTCACTTTTATTAAAGTACTAGCTGCTACCTGCGGCTTCGCCCGCGTTTTCACAGAAACCCGGTGTGCGATCGGGATTAAAAATAGCCTATATGTTAATCCAGGTCACAATCTATCTGTCTTCCAAATTTCAGACAAATCCGTTCAGCCATTCGAGCGTGAAAGAGTAACAAACATCCATACATCCATACTTACAAACTTTCGCATTTATAATATTAATAGGATATCAGTTCCAATTTTATCTTCTGTGACTGCCCTTTGAGTAAAACTACTGCTAAGCCGAATTTTAACGTGGTTGGCTAACGAACGTCTGTAAGTTCAAGCATCTTTGCGAGGTTTCTTTTTTATTGTATTAAAATATTACTACATAAGTGTGTTGCATCCGTTTTTGGTTCAGAGTCCATAATTCCATATTAATATTAAATGTTATTACTTTTACCAGCTACTTTATCCTCCGAACGACGTTATGATGGCAGGAATAGTTAAGAAGGTGGTACCGAGTCGCTACGAAACTCTACCACCTAGTGAGATGTTACGGTGTTAGTGATGGTAATCTTATGCTCGCCGTTTACGAGCTGCCTGACAGTTTGACAGATAGGCTATTATGCAAAGAAGCCCAGACCAACATGGCGAAAGCATTGTTGGAAAGTGGCAATTGCTTATTATTAATATATCTTGTAACTTTTAGGTGCTTACACGCATTCAGTTCCGCACCCTGTAAGTCATAGCTTACGGGCAGTAACTTTTCAAAATGGATATGCAACTAACACGATTTCCCCACTTCGTTTTATATAAATTGATTTTAAATGAAAACAAAATTGTATGTCTTTAAAAACAGAAGGATTTACCTGAGAAATAAACGATATTTAATGTAAATTTGTAATAAATTAAAACTTCATCACATGCTTTTATGTTTCATTTCATTATTTTTTTTAAAAGCACACTGCGTTAGTTTAAAATTTTTAACTTTTTCATTTTACTTACATATTACAGAAGAAGACAAAATAAACCACTGCGTTAGTTTAAAATTTTAACTTTTTCATTTTACTTACATATTACAGAAGAAGACAAAATAAACTTCCATGCTTTTTATAATATTTAACATTAATGTACGAAAAATCAATGTGGATGTTTCATAAAACGACTTGACTAATTTGAGACTATGTGGTGTGGCTATGCGTGCTGGTGATGATCACCGTAACAGTACATTCGTATTCGAATGAAATTTTAACATGAATAAGATAAAATGTACTGTTGTGGTGATAACTAAGTCACCAATGTGCGCGTAGCTTTACAATAGCATGAAATTAAAAAAAATATTCTTCTTAGTGTGTGTGAATATAACAACACTCACACTAACACATTTAGTATAATTAATCAGTCACCAGATAGCGGTAGTTTCCATAGGTTTCGGAAATCGGCAAAGAGGTTTCTCTTTTCCTTTATGAACAGTTATTTTTCTCTTTGAAAGAATCCGATTCATCGGTTGGCGCCGCCTTTATATAGGCTGGCGGTAGGATTGGAATGACGTAATGCTGCTATCGCTCGTCACCGCTTGCCTATGGTTTGCAAAACATTGACGGTGGCGCCGTCATATACAAAATAAATTTATGGTTAAAAAAATCAATTAAAGCGACGTCTAGCTAAAATAATTTGCTAGCAAAGGAACAAAGTTCACATATTGTAAATCAAACACTTGGAAGTTTCCAGGTCACATGCGAGGAGCCAACTTGTGATATTTGAATTTCAAGTCTACTCCTGGCGTGATATTGCTTTCTGTACTCTCGCAGTTACTCGCGAGTTTAGTTGAAAAAGTTAGTTGTATTTTACAGAATACCCCCCCATCTACACAATAAGACTCGTGAGATAATGGAATGAAAATTCCTACTAACGTTATAAATACGAAAATGTCTTGTCTGTGTTTCACTTTTATGTCGAAATGGTTCAACCGTTTCCATTAATTTTGAATATAGGATTTATTTTTATTTTCATATTGTACTAGTTCACTCGGCATGCATTTTAATCACAAATAACTTTTTTCTTCGTTGTTTTCCTTTTAGCTTTTATTAGTTTAATTTATTAATGTATGCGTATGTCTACTTTTCATTTAATTTAGCACTTGCTCTGTGCTTGGGCTAAATTTCTACAAATTTTTAAAGAAAGTAAAAACGCCCTGGTCAGGATTTGAACCAGAGCACTTTCGCCCACTACGAAATGAAATGAAAAAAAAAATTAGTAGGTACGCAGAATTGTGTATCTATAGGACATTACCTACGTACAGTAAGTAGTACTATTTAAATAATGCGCTTCTTCTATATTCGTCAAGCTTTGTAAATCCGAATGTACTAATATATATATTTGTTTTTACAATAATGTAAATTAAATAATGTTAATATAATTTTACACACAACTAATTATTTCGCTTAAAGGGGGTCATTGGCCAGAAGCGTGCACGTCGCGATCCCTGCCAGTCCATTGGACTGCAATTCTGTCCTGAAAAAATACCGAAGAGCGGGTTAGGGCGTTCCCTGGAGGCGACGCGTACCGATCCGCCCTCATCGGTACGAAAAGAGGCAGATGTGGCGATGGGGGCCGCCACCCATCACGCCAGGCCCGTACAGGCGAATCGAGGAGTGGAGAGTGTCAAATAGGCACGTGGAATGTATGAGGGGGAATGGAAGGATGAAGATGAATAAATTGATTGATGTAATGGATGAGAGCTGCCTGTGTGTAACGGAGACTAAGCGATAAGGTAGTGATACTTTTGATCTCCCCGGTGGCATGTTGGCTCTTTGGTCTGGTGTATCACAGAGCGATCACGCCAGTGCTGGGGTAGGTATCATTTTATCGTCTCGCTTAGCCTCAGGCCTGAAAGAGTATGGTTTGATTGGTCCGAGACTGCTCTGGGTCCATATTAAACTAGGAGTCACGCGAGTTTTTGTGGTAGCAACCTATGCTCCGGTCAACTCGTCGGCCACTCATGACCTGGAAAAGTTTTATGATTCTGTAAGGGATGTTCTGGATATGGTTGAAGTAAATGAAAAAGTGATTATGTGTGGTGACTTGAATGGTTGGGTGGGGACACGATGGGACGGTTACGAAGCCGTTCTTGGACCCTATGGTGATAAGAGAGTGAATGATGCTGGTAAGCATATTGTAGATTTATGTGTGGAAAGAAATCTTCTTGTGTCTAACATAATGTTTCAGTATAAGGACATACATACGTATGCATGGAGAAGGAATGATCAAATGAGTATGATAGATTTGATTTTGGTTGATAGTCGCCTCCGGAAGTGTTTAATGGACACGAGAGCCTTCAGAGGCCCAACTCTTAACACGGACCACTACTTGGTTATTAGCTGGTTTAGGGGTCTGTTTAAGAAGTGGAGGCACTGGCGAGTACGTATTCCATTTGGAGGGCTTGAAAGGATTAAGAGTGAAAAGTTGCAAGACCCGAGTGTAGGAAGCATGTATGAGTCAAGTCCAAGACAGGCTGAATAGTGTGTGCCTACCGGACTTAGACGTGGATGACTGTTGGAATGTTTTGAAAGATAGTATGGTTGATGTTGCGAAAGAGGTATGTGAGAGTGCAAAGATGCACTTGTCTATGAATTGTGACGCATGGTGGGATGAGGAGGTAAAAGCCTCAGTTGAAAAAAGAAGAAAGCTTGGCTAGACTATGTAGCATGTTTGCAGTCGAATGACAGTATGAAAGATTTGAAGAAAGAAATGTACTGTTGTTGCAGGAATATCACCAAACACTTAGTGAAAGAGAAGCGTGAAAGGGAAAGTATGAAACTAGAAGAGAGGTTGGCTAACAACTTCGAGATGAACACCAAACTCTTTTGGATGGAGGTGAAGAAGTCTCGGAGTTGTTCGTCTGCCTCCAGAACGAATAGAATTAAGTCTAAGAGTGGTGATATTCTTACAAGCAGGTGGAGTGAATTTTATGGAGATATGTATGAATGTGCCCAAGATGCTGCCGCTGGGTCCGAGTACTCATATGACTCGGAAATAGCAGAGGCATCTAACGGCATTATGATGGAAGAAGTTGAATGGGCGATAAGAAGTATGAAATATGGTAAG
>NJDC01001327.1:0-16845 GCA_002245475.1 Calephelis virginiensis
TTTTTACAAGAATGGGGATCGAGACAGTATCAAAGGCCTTCTTCAAGTCTAGAAAGGCTGTAATGCATTTTTTACCAGAGTCTACTTTCCTTACAATATTGGATGTTAAATTAAGAACTGCATCTTCTGTCAAAATTTTACGTCTTAACCCATACTGCGACATAGATAGGATTTTAAATTTGTTTAAATAATTTACTAGTCTTTCATTTATTAGTTTTTCCATGATTTTAGATATAATAGGAAGAACAGAAATAGGCCTGTAATTTGATATATCGTCTCTATCACCATTCTTGTAAACTGGGGTTATTACTGCTTTTTTAAGTGGTAGGGGAAATATACCTTGGTTGAAACAGAGATTAGCTAAATGAACAATTATTGGCACTACCGTATTTTTGATTGATTTTAAGTATTTGGTTGTTATACCATCCCAGCCCGGGGAGCCATCTGTTTTGAGGCTCATAAGGGTTGAAAGTACCTCATTGTTATCAGTTTCGAGTAGAGCAAATGATGAAGCATGCGATGTTACTGAAGATGTTATATTGTGATTAAATTTTGTAGATTTATCTAAAATAATGTTATTAGATTGAGTTTTCCCGTAATAAATAATAAATAAATAAACAATAACATATCTGCGGACCAAATTTGCAATCTTTACATTCAATCGATCTTTGAGAGGGCAGATAGCGTGTTTAAAATTGGCCTGTGTATGAAAATCACACTGTGTGATCGCCAACAACTTGCCTTTGAAATAGACAGCCGTGCAATCGCCGAAAATAATCTCATTTTGTAATCCGTAACATTCACGGGATCAAAAAAATAAAGAGCGATAGCAATGAATGATAGTTATGTCATATAGCTACACAGCTCATGAGCGAGAGATGAAAGGTTGCAGGTTTTAATCCTATTAAACTGTAAAAAACATTCTTAACACGGGAAAAATGCCAAAATTCATCATATTCACAAATCATAATTAAGATTTTTCTGAAATAAAGGTAACTTAAGTTACAATTTATTTCATTATTATTGTATCCGACTTGATATAATATTCGGATAGATCAAAAATCAAAACATGTTTATTCGATTCTTTTTTGTACATTAGCACAATGCGATCGGAGCATCCTTTTTAGTGCAAGCGCACTTGTGTTATATTATGGCACCGCTCTTCCATTGTATATAGAATATTAACGTTAAGGTTGGTTATACACTGTGAAATTTAATAAAAATACTAACTACTGTGTGCGTGTGTTGTGTGTGTGTGTGTGTGTGTGTGTGTATGCGTGCGTGCGTGCTTGCGTGCGTGCGTGCCTGCCTGCGTGCGTGCGTGCGTGCGTGCGTGCGTGCGTGCGTGCGTGCGAGCGTGTGTGTGTGTGTGTATGTGCGTGTGTGCGTGTGTGCGTGTGTGTGTGTATATTATTAAGAAAATAGATGTGTATGCTACATGTATGTATATAAGTGCGTTTGTTTATCTAACCTAGAATTATTTGCACAGAGATTCTATGTCATTATAGTTTTTTGTTTTTAGCCATGACGTTACATTACAGATGACTTGCAATTATAACAGGATATAGAAAAAATATTAAACTCTTATTTATTTTGTTATATAGGCCTCAGTGGTCTAGCGGTTCAGGGGTTGGACTTGACTGCATGAGGTCCCGGGTTCGAATCCCGGGTCGGGCAACAAACAGAAAATTTGTTTTTTCCAATTTTCTATTTAAAAAAATGTTGCTCGGGATTGGATATGTGCCCGATTGGCGATAGGCTTGCCACCTATCACATTGTGGGGGACTTAGTGTCTTCGGCTAGTCGTGGGTGCCCTGATTGTGCCTCTGCCTAGCTCTTCGGGGATATGAGCGTGAAGATACTTACTTAGGTATGCGGATTGAGCACAAAATTGTATTTGGCTAAACATAGTTTTAGTACTTGAGATTGAAGCCACTTTATATTTCCTTCATCCAACTAGGTTTCTGGAACCATATTCTAACGTTCTGTGCAGTTTTAAAACCGAATTTCGAATATAAAGTTTTCTAACAGTCAGAAGATCACATAGTTCATATAGACTAGATGTTGGAAATCTAAATGAGTTAGAGTAAGAACTCACGGCGCGATTTTTACTCGCGGCCGCGCTGGTTATAGGCCCACCGGTTCTGTAGAATGTAGATTTATATGAAAAAAGTAAGATCACATTTCACTGTGCGATTTTCACCCGAAGCGCCTGCGTTTGTAAGCGGCTACCGTGGATCGTGCGGTCGGAGATCTCCCGCCGCTTCTGATTACTTTGTACTGGTTATTTAATTGCAACCGCTGGATGTGCGATTATCAACCGCCAAGTTTGCGGGTGATAATTTCAACCGCGGCAGCTGTTGGACAAAAATTACAGGTCCCGTGAGTTTCGAAATAAAATCGCAGAACCTCAACCGCCGCGGGCGCGGGTAAAAATCGCTCCATGAGTTCTGTCTCTTTAATATCATAACTTTTAGCAGTGATCTTTGAGATATTTTTAATTCCAAGAACCTAGTTTTGACTGCCTCTTCTCAGACTTTAAGAAGATTTAAGAAGAGATTGAACAAGAGAGATATGCAATTGTGTTAATGACAGATGCAGTAGTCGCAATTTTACAATCTTCTTGGTTTTTTTGGAACGAAGTTCTTTATTGCGCGTTGTGAAAGGAGGCTGGGTGGAAAAAAATCTTACGAAAAAGTTGTCACGACACTTTTTGCTATAGTAAGATATTGTAATTCCCACCTTTATGGACAGTTACTTTACTCTTTGATTCCCACTGGGATTCTGACTAGTGCAGACGTGTTTTTGATAAATTACAGTCAAATAAATCTTGTAAAAATATTAAATAGCTGTAATTAAATAGTGTTAAAAATTAGGACATCATAAGAGTTGGTGAAGTCATATAATAACTAATAACAGTGAACGTCGAAACGTGAATCGCGAGAGATCTGTCATAACTGGACGGATAGTAATTTTGTACCAAGTCCTCGATAGCAGCTAAATTAAATTGACCTACGTCATATTGCCCGGCGTAAAACTCTTTTATTTACTAGCTCCCTGGTACTTATTACTGTGGACTGATTTAAAATGCCGCGTACGCCACCTTCCACGCCAGCACGCCCAGTTAAAATTACAGATATTTTTTTATTTTTTTTCATGTTTCTCTGTCTGTCTCTCTCTCTTTAAGAGATTGATAGAGATTGAGAGAGAGAGGGGGGGGGAGAGAGAACTTCGTTCCATCCGGGTGTCCCTTGACACCTCTCAATTTTTTTTATGAATAAATTGACTACATTTTGTGACAAGTGTCTTGTTTTGCAAAATATGTAACATGCTTCTTTTCTGATGAGAGTAAAGGTAAGCGCTGTGCTGTTAAAATGTAGTCATGTGTATTGCAATATCTGCAAATATTGGGTGAGAAAAATACATAATCTACAGAACTGGATATAATAAAAAAGCATCTTCACGCCATACCATACTTTATCCCCAAAGTGGTAAGCAGAGGCACAACCAAGGCACCCACGATTAGCTGGAGACACTAAGTCTTACAATGTTATAGGTGGCAAGCCTGTCGCCAATTGGGGACATATCCATTCCCGCGCAATGTTATCCGTATTAGAAAATTGAAATGCAATTTCAAATATTTTTTCGTCCGACCCAGAGATCGTACCCGGGACCTCAAGAAGTCAAGTCCGACGCTGGACCGCTAGACCACAAAGGCGATACAACATTAAATTTATACATGACAATATGTCCATATCCAATTCCGAGCAACATCTTTTTTTGTTAGGAAATAGGAAACACCTCATTTTCTTTTTGTTGCCCGACCCGGTAATTGAACCCGGGACCTCATGAAAACAAGTCAAGCATCTGGACCGCTAGACCACAGAGGTATATTTAGGCCCGATATAATTAATGTCCACAACAATAAGCTACAATATTAAGAACACCTTATATTCTAAACAAACCAATATTCGAAACAAAATACATACCTAGGCTAGGTAGGCACTCGAAAATAATCAGACTCGAACGCGGAGTGCAACGCGAACGCGACGACGTCGTGTGAGATTATGTGAGTTAGTTTGTGTGAGAGTATATTACACTAGTATTCGGACCTGGCTTCGCTCAAGTAATAGAACTTATATAATCTATACTAATTAGAAACAGGAAAGATTTGATTGTTTGTTTGTTTGTATTGACTAGTCTCCGTAACACCTGGAACGATTCGAAAAATTCTTATTCCATTAGATGCCCACATTACACCGCGGTAAAATGCTTCTTCATTTCTACGGGAAAACGGGTAATAGTACAACGGAAGTAGGGAAGAATTACCCTTTCGTTCTGAGACAGATGGCTCTTGTCGGTAATCAATTACGAAGCAGTTTGATAGATTGGGTTATTTTTTTTTTATATGTATTTCCATATTTCGCCATAATGTGAAATGTGTAAATGTTCGCCAGAACGTTTGCACCAAACGTCTTATTATTTTTCAAATGGATAGATGCACCAATTTTATATAGAAAAGATTTGGTTGTTGGTTTGGTAGTATTGAACACTAGCCGTCTTATTAATAAACATGGACTAAGGTCGGTGTAAAATTAAGTTGATATTATAGTTTGTATCACATTGTAATAAGGACTATAATCCATGCTTAAACTTTGGAGTAATTTACGCCGCGTTCTTTAATAAGACAGTAGTAGTATATAGTTAAAACTATAGTTTAAACATTGTAATCCAGCATTAGCCCTGATGAACAAAGGCTCCTCTTTTTAAAGCGGAATAAAGCTTTATTCAAATTTGGGTGGTAAAAATGATCCTTCAGTACTTACCTATTTTTTTATTTATCTTTTAAACGGTATTTTGTTGGTGTCCTGTATTACTTAATTTATTAAGTACAACTAGAGCCGGTAGGTGGAGCTTACTGTCGGTAAACTATCTACGCTATAATGTGAAAGAGAAAAGATTTGATTGTTTGTGTGTTTGCTTGTATTTAATAGGCTCCGAAACTACTGGATCTATTTAAAAAAATATTTTTTCTATTGAAAGCAGACATTGTCTCTGATAAACATAGGCTACGTTTTGGTATTTGTCGACCCGTGCAAAGCTGGAACAAGCTGCTAGTTAGCGATATTGATACGTAGTTGATACCTTTAGGCAATGGTACCTTCTCGTATGTTATCTTTCAAAACAATGTGAAAACATGAATTTAGTGTTTGTGGGTTAATTTATTTAAATTAATTTAGTCTTTTACTATTTATCAATTTCGTCCATCACGACTATACTCTATATAAAAAGCATTACGACTACACTCTTTGTAATATTTTTGAGACAGTAAAAGCTATACTTTAGAAGTAGGTACTCGAAAAAATTTGCAGTTGGATTTTCCACCATATTGGACGTAAATAAAGTAACTTCATGTACAGCACTTTACCCATAGAACCGTTGAATTTAATACCCATGTGATAGGGTTGCGAACAAAAAGTAATCAACCTTTCCGGTCCGCCCGATTACCACCAGACCGAATACGTGTATTGTAGAAAACCAAACCTGAGTAAAATTTCCGTTCTACCAAATTGTTGAAACCAGAAACGGTTTAAAAATGTTAACTGAAATAACATTTGATGTGAATGTAGCAAATCAAACAAAGGCTTGCAATAACTTTCGAATTTTGACGATATACGATTCTGATTTTTGCGTTGTCCTACAGAAACATTTCAGATGAACTGCTGTATAGTATAGCACTGCTGAGAGTTGCACTACACTTTTTAATAAAAGCCAAAGCGGGTTTTGTGACTATATATACTCGCATTGTATTTTTATCAATTACTAGCTCATCCGGCGAACCTCATTCCACCGTATCGAGTGTAATCCAAGAACCTGGTAGACCTTTCTTGCTTCTTCCACATTCATTACACTTTTCATACAAACACGCCGGTTTCAGAGACTCTTGACAACACTCTCGGATTTCCGAGATTTTAAATCAAATTTTTTGGAGGTTCGAGGTTAAAATGTCAATCTTGGTCTCCCCGGGTACCACATTCTTCGCATCAATCACATTATCTGATTTGTCAATCTGTCATCTCTCATTCTTTTCATATGACTGAACCAGCGAAGCATATCCTATCTCATTCCTAACACCATCAATTTCTCTCAATCCCACTCTTCCTCTGATCTCACAGTTACGAATGCAATCAGTGAGAATTACACCATAGATATTTTCCGTAGAGCTCTCTTTCAGTGTTTATTTAGTGTGTCTGTAGGCATCATGTACTTCTTTTCATAAGGTAATCGGGTCCCTTTTCGTATTCTCACGTTGATATTTCATCTCACTTTTGAACTATCACAAATATCGATTTCGAAATAGTTTCTATCAAAGTTAGCTCTAGGCAAAGTGGAGATTATTGCGAATTAGTTTGGCTGAAAGCTACTTGAACTAGGAACTTTTGCTTTGAAAGCTTTAAAAACAACCTTTAAACTTTTCATTTCCATCAACGATGGAAATGAAAAGTTTAAAATCGTAATCAGAAAAAAATTCGTTTTAAAAAATTGCAAAATATTTTTTTAAAGCAAACCTCATTTTTGTTACATAACTGCTTGACTAATATAAAATTTACAAATTTCTATTGTGTGCTAAATGATAGTAAGTAAATTTTATAAAATATATTATTATAATATATTTATATTTCATATGGATCTATACAAATATTCTTGTGACGCGCCTACATAAATTTAGAAACTACGACCGGATCGGAACGCAGCCACTCACTAAGAAGATCCGTTGAAAGAAACTCAGCGGACTTATTTTTTTTCTTATAAATTTAATTTACAAAATATATCACATCTATCATTTTTATAATCTCAAGCATTCTCTAAATGTTCTGAAATCTTATAATAACCCTTACCATACAACCTAAGCCTAATACGTTCACAGCGACACATTTTTTTCTATTCTTTCCATTCCTGCGTTATCGGGCGATTTACACCTGAATCTAAACTACCATTGTGGAGGTACAAGACTTATGAAAATCGGTAATGCTTAAAAAACTTTAATCCGTTTTTCGACTTCATGTAAAGAAAAATCATATGTTTTTGTTTTAATATTAATATTAATGAATTAATTGATATAATCATGATGGCGTAGGCAGACAGCTTATTTGGTTTACCCTGTGCCGCACTGAACAAGAGGATATTTGTGCATATTTTAGGGATGGAAAAAACATATATCGATTTTTATTTAAGAAATAAGGGGAAACAAAATAATAGTTTTTGTTTTTTATTGAAACAATCCCAATAAAAGTTTCTTTTATATGATATCTCGTATATGAGTATTTTTTAACTTTTTTGTCAACTTGGTGACTTGTTAAAATTGTTCGAAGCTTTTCACAGCATCCAATTCAGTTTCTCTTTGTCGCACCCTTTACTAAATGGTGTTTATTTTGTTTTACAGCAGGATCTGAAAATAAACATATTATTAAATCTTCTGCTTGAGCGTTATTATATAAATTTATTAAGTAAGCGACGTGCAGCGTACACTTTACTGCTTGCGATACGCTGTGTGTTGCGTGATGTAAGAAGCGTGTGGTGTGCAGTGCAATGTTACCTGTACCAGTGTCCAGGTCCTTTTGCTGATAAAGATTTAATAATTTTCTCCGTTAGTTCCCCGCTTTCGTTTTCCTGTGTTTATTAGTTTGTCATCGTGATTTTTGCATGTAGTGAGCATTAATTCTGATCTTTTATTAATTATTGTACTGAATTAACACCCATTTTGTTTATTTTTCCTATCACCTGACCTTTTTTTTTAATTTTGGTAGACTATCTTTTGGCAAAGTACCACATATGAAAGACTTTTACAACAGGAGTTTTTCTGCTAAGCCCTACGAAGTATAGAAATATTCTGCTATTACTATTCTCCCTTATCTGATAGATTATTCATAAAAAGCAGCACTTCATTTTGACTGTGTTTATCTTCTTTTCTCTATTCTTTAATGCTTGTATAAATATCCATCTGATAAGTACAACGTTCAGGAGTGTAAAGTATGTATAGTTTAAAGCCAGAAAGATGAGATTTGTTTTTTACATATTGACGAAAACCCAATTATCCACTCTAGGGTATCATTGCGTCATCAGTAACTTCATGTTTACCTGGGTTCAACACACCCTAAAAGCCCTAATCATCGACCTGGACCTTTACCATCGGTAACAATAAAACATTTCTAACTTTTGTGCTTAATGCATGTTAATATTTACAGTACAGACCTTATATTTTTTTAATAACACAGAATAATGATTATAATACCTATCAAGAGAAATTGTACTTGTAGTTATTATCTATTTATTAGGAAAATAATATAATGTTGATCACGACTTACCCGTTTCTGATAAATCAATCTGAATATAATTTGATTTATTATTATCATCACTGTCTTCACTCTCATCTAGTTTAATTTTTTTACGACACCGTGACATTGGTCTAGAAGTCATTGTCGATTTACTATCACAACACTAACCGTGCGAAGCTAACGCGGGGTGCGGTACCAGGTGAGCGTGGGTAAAAGGTGTATTCAATTTGGAGCCGCACTGTAATGAAATTTTATTTCTTCAGGGCGCTACCAGATATAAAAAAATCTTGTATGAAGGTGGGTACACCATTAGATTCTATTTTAGTAGCCTGTCTCAGATATATATTTATCTCTTTTCTAGACCAAATCAAGCTAAAGTTATGCGTTACGCACGACAGAGAAAGTTATGTTTTTCGTATCCGCACTACAAGCGATAGACCGGGTAATTCCGACCTGGTTTCGCACTAACGTGTTAATACATTTAAATTTAAATTTTAAATTAAATTTTGTAAATAGTAAGTTTATTACGTATGGGAAGTACGGGAAGTTTATTGTAAAAACATATTCATTGGCCCTTGAAAGAATAACTGATTCTGTGAAAATGAGATATAATAAGCACAGCAAGATTGTTTTTATTCCTTGTGCTTACAGCATGTATATCAAATTTTTTCTTAAGCAAATTTATATTTTTATGGACAAATAATACTTGTTCAAAAATATATTGAGATGTCACCGTTAGAATATTTATTTCTTTAAACTTTTCCCTTAGGGGAAACTCTTGCCTAAGTTATAAATTCCCCTTTTAGCTCCCTTACGCAAGGCAAATATTGTATTTACCTGAGCTGAGTTCTCCCATAGAAGAATGCCATAAGACATGTTGCTGTGGAAATAACTAAACTAAAATAAAAACAATTCTATCGATATTTGTTAACTGCCTAATTTTCTTAACAGTTTAAGCTGCTGAGCTCAATCTAATGGCAAGTTTTGCAATGTGCGGACCCCAATATAACTTTTTATCTACAGGGATTCCTAAAAATGTTGTGGAATCTACTAGGTACAGTTTACTCCCATTGAGTTGTACATTGGTATCTAACTAAAAATAGAAAATTTGATTAACTTATTAATTGTTTATTCAATCTACTAGTGTGCCGAATTTCACGAAAATCGGTCAGTTCAGTCAAACAGTTTTTTTGTGAAGGAGTAACAAACAAACAAGCCCACAAACTTTCTCATTTATAATATTAGGAGGATGGTAATCATAAATATCACATTTAACATTAACTATCCATTAAGCGATTTTTATTTTTAAAGTGGTCTATGGTCTAGAGGTACAGGTGTTGGATTTGACTTCATGAGGTTCCAGTTTCGATTGCCGGGTTGGGCAACAAAAAGCAAAAGTGGTTTTTCTAATAAAAAAAATTTGCTCAGGAATGTATATGTGCCCGATAGGCGATAGGCGACATCTAACACATTGTGAGATTGAGTGTCTTCGGCTAGTCGTGGATGCCCTGGTTGTGTCTTTGCCTACCTCTTCAGGGATATGGGCGTAAATATACTTATTTACTTACAACAGGGTTTCTCAAACTTTTGGCTCCCCATACCCCTGTTAAAATTTCCAGGTGGCGGCGAACCCCTTAAGTAACTAATTAAGTCCTTCACAAAAAAGCAATAACGTTGACTGTCAAAAAAACGTTTTTATTTAAATATAAGATAGAATAGGTATGTACCGCACGTAACTGCCACTTGCTAGTCATCACATCACCATTACTTAAATTTTGTCGCGAACCCCTTGCCGTCGAATGGAGAACCCCTAGGGGTTCAGGGGTTCGCGTACCCCACTTTGCGAAACCCTGACTTACAATATATAGGTACTGTTATATATAAGAATATGTATGGTATAATGCCAACATCAGCCCTTAGTCAGCCCTTCAGGCAACCGGCTTCAGATCAGCATAAGCTTTAATCGACGCACTCTCTCTCTCTGTATCCTAAGCTGGGCAGTCGTACAACTTTACTCAAAATATATTTTCTTGTGTGTATTTTTACAGTGTTACTAAAATCTTTTTTAAAACACAATTCTCAATATCCCGTATAACATTGGTGGCAGCTTAAGGGATTTCGAAAAAGAAATCCCTGTGACATCTCCGTTCTCATGATAATACCATAAAATTTAATAAAGTAAAGCCACAAATAAATTAATTCTCACGGAACCCAGCATAATAACTAATTACTAATTTCTGTGGAGTGACCTAAACATTACGCTCTGCTGTATCCTGCCGTATCCCGCTGTGGTATCCTGCGACCTGGTATACTGATTTCTCATTTTCTCACCATCGTCGTGTTCCTGTAAGTGTTCTTGTAACTTTTATTTTACAAGTATTTAAGTTCAACATCCAGTTTCAAAATCCATCATTTTAAAATGTTTTGAAGTGAAAGTGATCCGATTTCTGTTTAAGTGAAAACTAACTTTTTATAATTACTATTTTATAACTTTTAATATCCTAAGAAGCTACTTGTATTTAAAATATTTGTAACGTAAACATCCGAGACCAGTGCAGCTGCATCCTTATCATTTGTAATAAGATACTTTGTTTAGTCTAGACCATGTCCAAAGACGATAAGACCACACAGTCAAACAAAGAAATTGATTTAAAAATTCTAACTAAGTTCATATCCCGGCTTGATGAAAATCTCGAAAAATTAAACGCGTTTATAAATAATTGCCGAAATGCAACAGAATTAGCTTCCACATCACAACAAAATATCTTACTAAAATACATAATTAGTCAATTTGAGGGCCGTGCCGCGAGCGCCTGTTCGATAAAGGATTTTGACAATTATTTACAGCTCGAGGACTTTTTGACACTTTGCCGCATTGCTGTCGGATTTACAAGAATGTCAACAATTAGGTAACGAAATAGTCAACCAGTTTGCTTTAAAAATAGAATCATGTCTGTCAAAATTATTAAACGAAATTAATATTTCTTAGGTATGTATTTTGTTTAGAATATTGGTTGGTTTGTTTAGAATATAAGGTGTTCTTAATATTGTAAGTAGCTTATTGTCGTGGACATTAATTATATCGGGCCTAAATATATCGCCTCCGTGGTCTAGCGGTTCAGTTGTTAGACTTGACTGCATGAGGTCTCTGGTTCGAATCCCGGGTCGAGCAACAAAAAGAAAATTGGGTTTTTCCAATTTTCTAATAAAATAAATGTTGCTCGGGATATGATATGTGCCCGGTTGGCGATAGGCTTGTCACCTGTCACATTGTGGGACTTAGTATCTTCGGCTAGTCGTGGGTGCCCTGGTTGTGCCTCTGCCTACCTCTTCGGGGATATGGGCGTGAAGATACTTACTTACTTACTTAATATTTCTATGCCTCTTAAAAGAAAATAAAGAAAATCAGAATTGACTGGCCGTGTCGCCGCCATGCAAGATTTAGCTCTACATACTTTTATTGTTGGATTGAATCCTCAAATATCAACGGTGGTCAGGTGTCGTGACCCTGAAACCCTAAACGACGCCGTGAATTTTGCGACATCTCAGGAAAAACTTTGTAGAGCATTACAAAAGCGTTCATTTTCGTCTAATCGTCCTTTGACACAAAATATGACCCGCACGACCCCGCGGTCACCTAATGGGTTTCGTAATTATATGCAGCACGGATTAAACACGTTTAATGGTATAAAAAATTCAGCACCTTTCCCTTCCACTTATAATTTGATATGTCGATATTGTTAAAAATTATTTTATTTTGATTTTATGATTTTTAAATCATGGTCACACTATTCATGTATGTAAGAAACGCGAATTCAATAACAACAGATTTAGGGTTCCTCAAACTTCAAACTTTCAACAGCGTTTCAACAACGAACAAAATATTAGGCCAAGGACTGCTCAAATTAATTGTGTAGACTGTACTTCTGAATCTCAGCCTTTTCAAAAATTAACAAATCAACATACTGATGTTGATCATTTAAACGCATAGTGGGCTCACGGAGGTGTCACGTGAGACCCAAACGACAAAAATTATCAATACTTTTAGAAAAATATTGGCAACTTTCCTATTTTCAAAAGCCCTAATTCCTGTACTTCTATATCCAGGGACTACATCAGAATCAGAATCGGAATCAGAAAAATCTTTATTCACTTGAACCATACAAGTGGTATTTGTGCGCGTCGACTTTTTTTTAAACTACCACCGGATCGGAATCGCGGCCACACACTGAGAAGATCCGGCGAAAGAAACTCAGCGGGCTTGTCTTTTTTCCATAATAATTATTACAATATAAACTAGATTAAAAATATAAATTACAATCTTACTTTAACTTAAACAAAAGGTACAACAAATCACATTACAAATTGTAGTGGGAGATTGAAACCTCTATCCCCAAGCTTGTTCATCCTAAAAAAATACTCTGAGACCGTATATAATAACCTTTTTGACATAATTTTGCTTTTATACATTTTTTAAACTTATTTAAAGGTAGATCTTTAATACCAATGGGCAACTTATTGTAGAAACATACACATTAACCCAAAAAGCATTTACTAATTTTATGGAGACGAGTTTTGTATACGGCTAGATTATTTTTATTCCTCGTATTAATGTCGTGAATATCACATTTTTTTGTAAACATACATAGAATTTTTTCATACATTAAATTCTCATTAATAAATGTATTGAGAACTGAAGGTTAAAATATTTATTTCTTTGAGTTTTTCTCGGAAGGGAATCCCTTACTTTAAGATTATAAATAGCTCTAATAGCTCTTTTCTGTAATATAAATATGGTATTTATATATGCAAAATTTCTCCTAAAAGTATCCCATAAGACATTAAACTACGAAAATAGCTTAAATTCACTATTTGGGTCGTTTCAACATCTGTTAATGTTCTTATTTTTTACTGCAAATGTTGCTGAACTAAGCTTATTTACCAGTTTCTCAATATGAGGGCCCCATTGTAATTTATTATCAATTGTGATGCCTAAAAAGACAGTGGATTCAACCAGATCCAGTTTAGATCCATTTAGTTGTACATTGGAAACTACTAGCCTAACATTGGGCATTGAAAATCTAATATATTTCGTCTTATTACAATTTAAAAGAAGATTGTTAACTGTGAACCAATGTACAACTTTGGATATCGCATTGTTCACTTCATCATACTAACTTAATTGCCTTTTCGCTTTAAATATAAGTGAAGTGTCATCCGCAAACAAAACAATATCGTGGATATCCCTTATGTAATAAGGTGTCATTTATATATACAAGAAACAGAAATGGACCAAGAATAGAGCCCTGTGGTACGCCAATCGTAACCGCAGAACCCGAAGAAGTTTTACCATTTATTTTAACCCTCTGAGCTCTATAGTTCAATTATGAGATCATGACATCAAGAGCTTTGTTCTTAATTCCGTAATAGCGTAATTTTCTGATCAAAGGATCATGATGAACACAGTCGAAAGCCTTAGAGAGATTACAGAATACACCTAATGTATCATGTGAGTTCTCCCAGGCTTCGAATACGTTTTTTAATAATTCCACCCCTGCATCAACGATTGAGCAACCTTTGGTAAATCCAAACTGTTTTTTTATGTAACAATATGTTAGCACTGAAGTGATTTAACATCTGATTAAGTATTAATTTTTCAAATATTTTACTAAGTGTAGGTAAAACTGAAATAGGTAAAAAATTTGTAGGGTCAGAACGTCTTTCGTATCGACATAGGTAAATGCGAAAGCTTTAATACATTCAGTTACAGATTGATTCAATATTGATTCGGAAATAATAGAAGATGAGCAAAGAGTTTTAGTTGTTTCAATTGGAATTTGTGTGAAGAATTTTTCAGACTCTTTGGCTATTTTCACATCCTCATTAACACTACATCCATCTATATTTAATTCAAATCCGTCATTAATAATTTGACATTTACCGGTTTCCGTATTTATAATATTCTATGGGTAGGTTTATAGTATTATATGGGTAACCAGCCCCGATTAAGTTTCCAAAATTCTATATCCAGGGACCACATGGGTAACCAGCTCCGAATAAGTGCCCAAAATTCTAAATTTAGGGACCACATGGGTAACAAGCCCCGAATAAGCGCCCTAAATTCTATATCCAGGGACCACATGGGTAACTAGCCCCGAATAAGTGCCTGAAATTCTACATCCAGGGACCACATGGGTAACTAGCCCCGAATGTTTGCCCAGAATTCTAAATCTCGAGACCACATGGGTAACCAGCCCCAAAATAACTGCCCAAAATTCTATATCCAGAGACCACATTGGTAACCAGCCCCGAATAAGCGCCCAAAATTCAATATCCACGGAAGACAAGAGTAACCAACCCGCTACAAAAACCTGTTTTTATACATCCAATACATGCAATTTCCAAAGCAATAAATACCAAACTTCAACTTTAAAAACATTTTAGTAAGAATCTTCACGCCCATAGCCCCGAAGAGGTAGGCAGAGGTACAACCAAGGCACCCACGACTAGCCGAAGACACTAAGGTCCCACAATGTGATAGGTGGCAAGCCTATCGCTAACCGGGCACATTTCCAATCCCGACCAACATTTTTAATTGGAAAATTGGAAAAATCCAATTTTATTTGTGTTGGCCGACCCGGGATTTGAACTCGGGACCTCATGCAGTCAAGTCCAACACCCGGACCGCTAGACCACAGAGGCGATATTAGTAAGTCATCTAAAAATACAAAATTATGTGATGAAAATCCAGTTGTTGAATTAAATAAATACCAAACTTCTACTTCAAAAAATATTAGTAAGTCATCTAAAAAGTTAAAGATTTTTGATGAAAACCTAGTTGTTGAATCAATCGAGTCTCATCCTCCTCCTCTGCATCCAGCACCTGAAAATAAAGAAGTGTCAAATAGGCACGTGGAATGTAAGAGGGGGAATGGAAGCGAAGATGAATGAATTGATTGATGTAATAGATGAGAGATACCTGGATTTACTGTGTGTAACGGAGACTAAGCGAAAAGGTAATGATACTTTTGATCTCCCCGGTGGCAGGTTGGCTCTTTGGTCTGGTGTACCACAGAGCGATCACGCCAGCGCTGGAGTAGGTATCATTTTATCGTCTTGCTTAGCCTTAGGCCTGAAAGAGTATGGTTTGATTGGTCCGAGACTGCTCTGGGTCCGTATTAAACTAGGAGTCACGCGAGTTTTTGTGGTAGCAACCTATGCTTCGGTCAACTCGTCGGCGTCTCATGACCTGGAAAAGTTTTGGGATTCTGTAAGGGATGTTCTGGATATGGTTAAGGGAATTGAAAAAGTGATTATGTGTGGTGACTAGAATGGTTGGGTGGAGACGCGACGGGACGGTTACGAGGCCGTTCTTGGACCCTATGGTGATAAGATTTATGTGTGGAAAGAAATCTTCTTGTGTCTAACACAATGTTTCAGTATAAGGACATACCTACGTATACATGGAGAAGGAATGATCAAATATGTATGATAGATTTGATTTTGGTTGATAGTCGACTCCGAAAGTGTTTAACGGACATGAGAGCCTTCAGAGGCCCAACTCTTAACACGGACCACTACTTGGTTATTAGCCGGTTTAGGGGTCTGTTTAAGAAGTGGAGGCACTGGCGAGTACGTATTCCATTTGGAGGGCTTGAAACGATTAAGAGTGAAAAGTTGCAAGACCCGAGTGTAGTAAGCATTTATGAGAGTCAAGTCCAAGATAGGCTGAATAGTGTGTGCCTAGCAGATTTCGATGTGGATGAATGTTGGAATGTTTTGAAAGATAGTATGGTTGATGTTGCGAAAGAGGTATGTGGGAGTGCAAAGATGCACAAGTCTATGAATGGTGACGCATGGTGGGATGAGGAGGTAAAAGCCTCAGTTGAAAGAAAGAAGAAAGCTTGGCTAGACTATGTAGCATGTTTGCAATCGAATGACAGTATGAAAGATTTGAAAAAAGAAATGTACCGTTGTTGCAGGAATATCACCAAACACTTAGTGAAAGAGAAGCGTGAAAGGGAAAGTATGAAACTAGAAGAGAGGTTGGCTAACAACTTCGAGATGAACACCAAACTCTTTTGGAGGGAGGTAAAGAAGTCTCGGAGTTGTGCGTCTACCTCCAGAATGAATAGAATTAAATCTAAGAGGGATGATATTCTTGCAAGCACGCATGACGTGTTAAAACGGTGGAGTGCATTTTATCGAGATATGTATGAATGTGCCCAAGATGCCACCGCTGGGTCCGAGTACTCATATGACTCGGAAATAGTGAAGGAATCTGACGGCACTACGATGGAAGGAGTTGAATGGGCGATAAGAAGTATGAAATATGGTAAGGCTGCGGGAGTAGATATGGTTACAGCTGCGATGATCAAACTTGGTGGTCCTGCCGTCAAGGACTCTTTCTGGGTTCTTTGTAACAAGTGTTGGAGGACCGGCAGAGTACCCGAAGACTGGCGACGTGCGGTCATCGTGCCCTTGTATAAAGGCAAGGGTTCACGTATGG
>NJDC01001327.1:16952-58083 GCA_002245475.1 Calephelis virginiensis
CACCGCGGATGTAGAGAGGAGAGTGAGTGCAGGGAATAGTGTGAATGGAGCGTTGGGTAAGCTATTCCAAAGCGAGGTTTTGAGTCAATAAGCTAGACTCGCTTTGCATACTTCTGTGCTTATTCAAACATTATTATATGGAAGCGAGAGTTGGGTATGTCAGAAAGAGCATGAAAGTAGGATAAATGCGGTCAAAATGAGAGCACTCTGGAAAATCTGTGGTGTAACGCTCGCTGACCGCATTCGTAACAGTGAGATCCGAGAAAGAGTGGGATTGAAAGAGAATGTTGGTTTTAAAATGCGAAAGGGCATGCTCCGCTGGTTCGGTCATGTGGAAAGAATGACAGATGAAAGATTGACAAAGCAGATATACAGTGTGAATGTGGATGGATGTAGGTACCCGGGGACACCAAGGCTGACATTTCATGATCAGATCAATCGGATATTATCCGAGGGTGGTGTCAAGAGTTTCCGAAACCGGTGTGTTTGTATGAAAAGGGTTATGAATGTGAAGGAAGCAAGACAGGTTTGTCAGGATCGTGAGGTCTAGCACTCGATACTCTCTGCCTACCCCGTAAGGGACTTGGCGTGAAGATATGTATGTATGTATATATGTTAAAATAAAACCATCAACAAATTACTTGCCTTTTGTTGAAGTTTAAACGCCTCTCTCCAACACACCCCTGCAACTCCTTGTCGATATCGAAGATGAGTTCAATAAAAGACAATAAAACTGAAATAAAAGAAAATTATATTACTTTTAGTGGACTAGGAAAATTAGTTAGAAATTTAGTAAAAGTACTAGGAAAACTTCAAAATAATTTTCATTTGGATTTTCCATATGATGGGATAATAGGTAACGATATTTTATCAACTTGCAAATAGTAAAATAGATTATTCACAAAAGGAACTTACTCTTAATGACTTTAAATTATAATTAAAATTTCATGAACCTTCTTACACGTTAGCACCAAGATCCGAGTCTGTTCAAAACTCAGATCCGATCAGTACAAAACTCAGATATCCTAGAAGGTCTTGTTCTTGACCAATGTCCAAATGAATCTGTCCTGATTGCTAATAGTATAGTGAAGGTAAAACAAATTTCGAGGATAAATATCTCTGTAATCAACTTATCCGAATACCCAGTAAAATTAAATTCTGATCTGAAATTAAAAATCTCACCTTTAGATACAAATAAAATAAACTTAATTTCTTACACATGCCCAAATGATAAAAGGGATGTTTATGATAGAACCACTAAAGTTTTAGATCTTCTACGCGCATCTCACCTTAATTGTGAAGAAAAACACGCCTTTTTTAACCTTTGTGCTGACTTTCTGATATTTGTCATCGCCCAAATAATAGACTGACTTACACAGACCGACCTCAACATGAAATTAATAATTCAAGCTCTATTCCAATCCACACTAAATCATATAGATTTCCTGACGTCCATAAAAACGAAGTCCAATCCTAAATCAATATAATGATGGAAGATGGAATAATCGAACCTTCAACTTTACCCTGGCCATCCCCTATATGGGTAGTAGATCATCAACTACCGCAAACTTAACGATATTACAATCGGAGACTCTTATCCAACTCCAAACATTTCTGAAATCTTAGACCAACTGGGAAAGTGCAAGTACTTCAGCACCCTTGATCTCGCTTCCGGCTTCCATCAACTCAAATGTCGCCAAAGGATGATCCAAAAACAGCATTTTTAGTTCCGCAAGTACATTTCGAGTTTACAAGTATGCTTTTTGGCCTAAAAAATACTCTGGCGACCTTTCAACGACTTATGAATTCTGCTCTTTCTGGATCACAAGGAAGCAAATATTTTGTCTATATAGACGACATAATCGTCTACTTTTACGATCTTGAATAACATATCCAAAAGCTTTCCCGCGTTTTTGATAGACTCCGTTTATCTTACTTGAAACTTCAGCCTGACAAGTGCGAATTCCTCCGAAAGGAAGTTTTGTATCATGGTCAAATAATTACAGACGAAGGAATAAGGCCGTATCCTGAAAAAATTAAAACCATCCAGCAGTTTCCAGTCCCAAAATGTCCTAAAGATATAAAATCGTTCTTCGGGTTAGTGTCTTACTACATATGTTTTATACCTGACTTGTCCAAAGTAGCAAAACCTCTCACAAGTCTCCTTAAAAAGGATGTTTCATTTAATTGGCAAAATGAACAACAGCTCGCCTTAGAAAAACTAAAACATACTCTTACCTCTGCAGCCATATTTGCCTATCCCGACTTCACAAAACCTTTTGTCCTTACTTGCGATGTCTCTAACTACGCTATATCTGCCATCCTATCTCAAGATCCAATCGGAAAAGATCATCCCATCATTTATGCCTCAAGGACTCTGAATAAAGCAGAATCAAATTATAGTGTCACAGAAAAATAATATCTAGCAATTATATAGGGTACCAAAGTCATCCAACCCTATCTGTATGGTAGACGTTTTAAGATCATAACCGATCAACGTCCACTAAAATGGCTCTTTAATTGTAAGGATCCAGGCTCCCAACTGATCAGATGGCGCCTAAAATTAGAAGAGTTTGATTACGAAGTAGAATACAAGAAAGGTAGAATTAACAGTAATGCGGATGCATTGTCCCGTTTACCTGTAAATCCAATAATCCAAGATGTAGTAGATCCTCAACCCTCAACATCTGATATTTCTAATTATCCTTATCCTCCTTCGACTCTTAATACAGAAACCCCACAAAATATCCTTGACGAATTAATTGACTAAGGTGACTAAGGAATCAGTCCTTTTAATAATGCAGACGACGACTTCAGCTCTTTGAATCCTTCTGGCTAAGACTCTCCTATCAAAGATCCCAATCAAATTGTTGCACCAAACATGACTACATCTCCTAGTACTGTAAATGACAAAACCTTAAACAATAACGAAGACTACTCTAAAGTCCTAAAATCTTTTACTGATAAGACAGACAGAAACTTTAATACCATCATATAAGAACATAACGAAACGTAATTCTTGTCCCTATATCAATTGACGCTGATGAATCAAATCCTTACTTACTTGACATACTTTTGAATAATTCAACCTCGATGGTGAACGCGAACTACATTTTTTTAAGAAATCTGAAATAAATGGAAAGCTCTACTATTTTTTGCTCAACAAAGCTTACTATTTCAACAATTGCACATATCCAGATACATTTAAAACACTAAAAGCCGTAAGAGATGAGATGATAATACATACCGGTAGCATAAACGAAATTGCTATATCCGATTTCAAAAACGCATTTGAACAGCATTAAATATACACCACAATACTATTATATACCCTACTCCAAATGAAAGACTATTGCTTTCAGATATAGAAAATTACATTAAAAATTGTAAGTTACGGCAATTTAATAAAGCTTTACGTAAAATCAACCAAGCACCGACGCAAATAGCTTCTATTTCAACTCGCCCGTTTGAGAGAATTAGCCTTGATATTGTCGGCCCTTTACCTGAAGCTGGAACCCAAAATCTAAAATACATACTTACACTTCAATACGACTTGACGAAATTTGCTATAGCTTAACCAATTGCCAACGCTACAGCTGAAGATTCTTGCGAATGTTCAGTACATTTTACATCCCTTTTCAGTATTCCAAAATCTATTTTAAGAGATTAAGGATCCAATTTCACAGCTGACTTATTTAAAAAACATGCGAGTTTCTAAAGATAAAGCAATTACTGTCGTCTCCATACCATCCACAAACTCAGGGTGCTTTGGAAAAGAGCCACTCTACGCTAAAAGAGTGTTTAAAGTCATTTGTGAACGAAAATCAAACCAATTGGCACAGATTTGTCTATACGGCAATGTTAACTTATAATAGCACAATCCATACGACGACTCAATTAAAGCCTTATGAATTAATATTCGGCCATAAACCTTATATCCTTGATTCGGTTTTTTTGACATACGGACTGACATTACATATCCAGAATAAATTAAGATGCTACATCATCGTCTTAAAATCTCCCGCGAAAAGGCCATACAAAATATAAACGCATCTAAAAAAGTCCAAACATTATTACAATAGACATACTCGCCTCTACAGTACAAAGTTGGTGAATACATCTACGTCAAAAATCATGCCAGGTTTCGAAAATCTCCAAAATTGTCTCTAATTTGGAAAGGACCGTATAAAATCATTAAAATCCATGGCAATAATACTCTGTCCTTGCTTATCAATCGACGCCACGTCAAACATCATTTTGATGAAATAAAACCAGCAACTGACGTGAGTCAAACTTAAACCTAAATAAAGTGTGTATTTATACAAAGAATTTTATATATCCTTCCCATATACAAAATATTATATAATTTTGCTTAAATCTAAATAGATGACTAATTCTAAATTATGGGCACTCTAAAGGTCATTAAAGACCACCTTCATGTCGTTATTTCAGTGGACATAGCTCCCTTTAAAAACCATATCCAATTTATCATTGACGTGCTGAATATAATTAAAACCCAGTGTCAGACTAGTAAATAAATCAACGACGCTATATGTCATAATGTCCTACAACCTTTGGAACCATTGCGTAATGATATTCTTCGCGATTATAATTCGATCTCACACATTATTTCCAATGATGTGAAATACCGTTATAAAAGATCGGCTTGGTTTTCCGGTGTAGGTGTTTTACTTAAGCATAGTTTTGGAACATTAGATGAAGATGACGCTATTTATTATGATAATGCTGTTAAAACCTTATATAATGATAAGAAGTTAGCTGACTCTATTAAGAAAACCATTGTTGTGTCACAATCTGCTATTTCCAATATAAACCAATCTCTTCACGATATTGAATATTATTGAATAATCAAATGAAATTGAGTGATGCTGTAGATAAGTTATTCTTAAAGGTAAAAAATGTAATTAAAGTAGTGTCACTTGATATTTTTAAATTAAAATTAATAAATATTGTAAACTGTCTTCAATCCCATATGTTAACACTCTCCTTCAAGCTAGAAGACATTTTAAATTCTATCGTGTTTGTAAGGAATAATGTTTTACACTCGTCAATATTATTGCCTAAGCAACTTTATGACGATATATTTTTAAATAACAAGATTATTCCAAATGATATTGATTTTCCTGTAATAATAAAATTAGGTAATATCCGTCTATTAATGAACACAGCAACACTGCTTTGTTATTCTTCATATAATAGGTTAATTTTTGTTGTAAAATTACCTCTCGTAAGTGTATTAACCCTTTACCAATTCCCCACAATAGCGACACTAATAACACCAGCATACAAAAAAAAAATATGTAGAATGTGCATTTGACCAGACCTACCTACGGGTACATATTTTGGTCCGCTGAATCCGAATTAGAGGTCAGTTTGACCCCTACACCCTCAAAATTTCGAGAAAACTTCGAAAAACCGTAAAAATGATGAAAATTGGCAGTTTTAATGATAAAAAAAATTTTTGGAACTAAATTAAGCGTGATTTTCATGTATTTCGATCCGCTGAATATGAATTGAAACTTTATTAAGACCACGAGCCATTTTGAATGTAAAAAAATCACACAAACCCTCCAAAGTTCCGAAAAAATATAGTTTTCATGATAAAAAACTTCTTCTGGTCCAATTCAAATGAAATTTTATATCTTTTGATGTCTTCAATTCTCATTTTAACTTTTTTAGTCTATTCACCCTCTAAAGCTCGAAAAATTCGAAAAAATTGTAAAAATTACCATTCATAACAGAAAAAAATGATTGAACATGATTTAATGCCTAAAATAATGCCTACTCCCTGCATCGTGTGGAGGTGGCACAAGCAATTAAGTCTTCAAAAGTCAAAAACGAGAGTAAAAAAACCAAAAAAAATACTTTTTTCGTAATTTTGATGGGTTTGTGTGATTTTTTTACATTCAAAACAGCTCGTAGTCTTAATAAAGTTTCGATTCATATAGGTATGTACCGCACGTAACTGCCACTTGCTAGTCATCACATCATCATTACTTAAATTTTGTCGCGAACCCCTTGCCGTCGAATGGAGAACCCCTAGGAGTTCAGGGGTTCGCGTACCCCACTTTGCGAAACCCTGACTTACAATATATAAGTACTGTTATATAAAAGAATATGTTTGGTATAATGCCAACATCAGCCCTTAGTCAGCCCTTCAGGCAACCGGCTTCAGATCAGCATAAGCTTTAATCGACGCACTCTCTCTCTCTGTATCCTAAGCTGGGCAGTCGTACAACTTTACTTCAAATATATTTTCTTGTGTGTATTTTTACAGTGCTAATAAAATCTTTTTAAAACACAATTCTCAATATCCCGTATAACAAACAGTACGATCTCTAAATTCAAATAGGCGGACGTAGTTATATGACACTAACGCGTAGCCCTATCGCTTGTTGAGGCACCGCACCGCTGTAGGTATTTATTTCAAAAACGGAGCCGAGTCAGACTTCTGTATATTATACTACGGTGACTGGAGTGTCAGCCGAGTAAAACGTTTGTCAATTAGAATAAGACTCCCGGCGTCTGCATTGTTCAACTCTTTTTATTTTTTTTATTTTTACTGTTACAGTGCAGGTGGTATCTTAAGGCAATTTATAGTGAATTAAATTTATTATTTAGATTTATTAGTCGCTTTTGCATGTCACAATTTAAATTAGCCGTCTTGTGTCATTGAAGTTTTGAGCTGCTGGATTCTTTCTAAAGTACAATTACTTATTTTTTTACACCGGATGGATATAGATTCTTCATGTTAATATGTTTGTAGTTTGTCAATATTTCATTAAACCTCCTTTTTGAAAAAAATCCTAAAATATTTTTTTCTACTCAAATTATTCAAAGATAAACACTTTTAAAGTAGTAAATTTATGAAAAAACGGCCAAGTGCGAATCGGACTCTCGCACGAAGGGTTCCGTACTATCATCTATAGTTAAAAATGACGTTTGTTTTGAGAATAAAAACTATTATCTTTATCCGTTTTAAGGAACTTTGGAAGAGCGGGTTTCAACTGTTTTTTCTACTTTTCTTCTAATAATGTTTTTCTAGAGTGATTCAATGTGGTTGCAACAATAGGCTGACTGTAACGGGCAATATAACTGATATTATATAACACATAAATATGTGGTCATATAATTAAATGCGAATGAAAGATTTCAAAATTACCATTAATGATTAATGGTAAATTTGAAATATACCATTATGTTTACAGAATAATACTACAAAATACGACAATCCGCCGTGATGTGCAAAACACCAACATCATCTCATTGACGTTACATCTACTACTATTATTTTGCTCTTCTTCTTCCTTTATTAGTTTTTGGCATGGGCGCTAGTATCCACTTTAGTCAAGTTTAAGTTTTCATCAAATTACCCGATAAAGTAAAATCGGGATTCAGTGATTCAAAAATAGTCATAAGTCGTGTCAGAGTCTTAAGTTACTAAGCCTTAAATAAGGAAGCTTTTGCGAACTATGCAAAAGCTTCCTTATTTAAAGTTTAGTGAATTACAGGGGAATCGAGGAAATACACAATACTCTATTTTTGTCGAAAATATTTCACTTGTGCATTTTAAGGAAGTTCTCAATTCGACTGATTATTTTAAAATAATTTTATATGTTTGTTACGCGTTACTCCGTCATGTATTGTTAACTATTTATATTTTGTAAAATGTCTTAACATCACTATCTAACATTACGCATAAATGTGGTGTAAGTTTGGTGTGGTGAAAGTATATTTGGCTAGTCGTGGGCGCCGTGGCTGCTTATTTATATTCTATCTCTTTGAGGATATAAAGAAATAAAACGATATATGAATGTTACAACATAAATTGAAATCTTCTTTTTTATTAAGAATCTTATTTTTTTCTGAATTATAATAATTACAGGCATCCAGCCGCGGCTTCGCCAGCTTGCTTTTTATTTGTTATTATAATGCAAATCATGTAGGTATAAACTACATACTGAGTAGTTATATGAGAAAACAATTACCTACTTTTTACACAGTCGAAAAATATTTTGTGTGTCACCTAAAGGTAAAAAAATTAAAACAATCCATTACGCCGACTTTGCGTGTTTGTAGAAAAATAAGGAGGAAATTATTAACTCCATTTACGCCGTCGGCAATATTTACCTAAATTTTTGGTTGCTCAGTAGTACAAACTTCAACCCTACCAAAACTTACTGAAATCTATTAAGCAGATTTTGTATGGTTTCAGAAAATAAACAATAGGCAAATGGACATACAAGGAAATAATACTTTCAAATACAAGCAGTTTGTGTTGATACATTGTACAGAAATTTATTTTTACTGTTTTTCATGTTTTACATTGAACTTTCCATTTTTTACAGTAAAACAGCAAAAAGCCGACTCTGATTTCAATAAGTTAATAATTATCTACATACACAAAAACTAAGTATTCACCTCGATTTCATCAGATCCAAGCTCGATGGAGATGGGACCACCTCGGAAGTACGCTCTTGCGAATATTTTTATTTTTAATTTTTGTTTTATTTGAAACAGTGTACTGTTTCGAATAAAACAGAATTTTGTCAACTTCGAACTTCGAAGAACTTTAAACTTTCAAATCGAATCGTGTAGGCGGCGCACGCCTACATAGTTCCCAGAAGTCATTTTTCCGATTATTTGACTTGATGTCTATCGTTATATTACTGCCGAAGTATATATCATCTTTATAAATTGTAGCCTTTGTGCTATTCTCATGTATAAGCTGTATTTTATATTTGTTATTTAGTATTTTTACGGTAAAGATTAACAAACATCCATCCAAATCTACAAACTGTCGGATTTATAATATTATAAGGATTACAGATGGTTCAAATTTCCAAAAAAATACAACATATTCCTTTTATAATCCTCTTCTGTTTTCTATGGTGGGTACACGTTTTGTTTTCTTCTATATATTTATATTATAATATATTCTTTATATTAAGAACTTTTAACGTAAATCATTTCTATCCAGCTGATCCTTTCCATCTTCCTGCAAGACTCCTAGTGTTTTTTCAAGTATCTCACAATTATTTACTTTGCTTTCTGACACCATTACTGAATCAAAAAATATAATTTTCGTAAAAATAGCCTACCATAGAGATTTATTCGAGGCGCCATATCGTCTCTAACGCAGTAATAAAATATGATCCATGAGGTCAAGTTGTTTCCTTTTCGTGTAACATGTGAGATATTTCCGAACGATTACTCAACACCCGGAAACATGTACAATGTTGACCGATCGAATGAGAACTGGAGTGCTATTTTGGAGTATCACTGAGCGATTGCGATTACTTTGGTAGAAAATATTGTTCATGAAACACGTGTTAGTTATAAAGGTCCTCTCAATACAGGTGTTAAAATTATGAAGATAGCGTTCAGTACCTACATCTAACTAAACATAATTACAAAAATAAATCGTGGCTTTTTCGTTTTCAATAATATTGTCTGTTTTGTCATTTCATTCTATATCAAATAAACAATTTTAAAAACCTGTGATCCGTGTAATACGTATAATCATTCACTATAATTATATAAATTCATTCATATCTTCACGCCAAGTCTCTTATGTGCTACCTAGTACCTTTGCTTTAAACCGTTGTAGCAACGTCCTAATACATCACGGTTATGGTTTTAATTCAATATCAGCTCTTTAAAATATTTGAGTTATTGTCATTACATAGTATAAAACAAAATCTTTTTTCGTTCTCTGTCTCTACGTAACTTTCCATCTTTGTAATTACGCATCTGATTTTGATGCGGTTTATCTTCATAGATGGAGTGATTTAAGAGGATTTATATTATGTATAATATTATGTTTGTTAACGCGTGTGCGAAGCTGGGACGGACTGTCTGTTTATTTATCTTTTCGTTACTCCTAGTTCGTTTTCAACGACAAAACAAACAACTAGATACGAGTGTCGCTACTAGTTTTTTGCGTAGACGACCAAACCCTAGCACGGCCGCTGAGTATAGTTGTCAAAAGGGTGAAACCTGAGATTCAATCTCAATTTTCTCTTCAGTCTTCTGTACCTGTCTATATTTCGTGAGCTAGGTCTTCCCGCGTAACTGCATTCATTAGCCAGTTATTTTACTAATTAAAAAAATGTCTGACATGAAGTAACTCAGTTGTGTGTACCCTAATAAATATTAAAAACTATAAGTTATATGAATTATGATTTGTTGTGTAGATATCTCTTGTTAGATGTACTGGACTCTGACTAAAAATTTGAACGACTATTTTGGCACGATGTCTAATGTGGTCACTCCGGACAGCAGCTTGGGTTAACCACAACATGATTATTGTAGAAATTTTCATCTCACATTATATACTTTTGGGTGTTGATTTTTGACAAAATGTAGCCTGTGTTTGAAATCAGGTTTTTTAATTATATATTATCTATTAAAATTGAACTAGACAGACAGATTTTTTTACTTAGAATATTAGTAAGGATTTGTCGACGACTGGATGTAAAAACCCTGTCGTCAGTTAGTGGTAACCTAGTGATTTATGTTACTGAGTTAGTTCACTAGTAAGTCATAAATAATAGGTGATAAGCTAGCAGCGGGTCCGAATTTGTACCATTGTCTTATTTATTCTTTGATGCTATAACGGTAGGTGTCAACATTATCGTGTTGTTCGTTGGAGGGTAGCCGGCTTACACCTGATTTTCTGTACCCCGCCTATAAGATGGTGTCACAGTTGTAACGATTACGGCGTCTCTAGGCAAGTACCTACACGAAGAAGAATATTTTCTGCAAGTGCACTTCATTTGCAATCTTCAAACAATTTATGATTCTCTGCTGGTCTGTCGCTGCAGTATCAGCCTGTAACCGTTCACGAAACTTAAAGGACTTAATTGCTAAATTTTGTTAAAATCGGTTTAATAGATTCGGCACGATTTGCGGTTAGGGTATATAGGTACACAGGTACAGTAAAAGGCAGTCCTAAAAAATGTAAAAATGCTACAAATGATATGCTACACATTTTAGTAGGTGACTATTTTTTATGTATTACTCGTAAAGACATAAAATATACAAAAATCACTCCTTTAAAGTTAATATTTTATGTATAAATAATTATGCAAGGTGATTGTAAGGACAGAGACTTACATTTGAATGCGATGAAAACCAAAGCAATAGTGTCTGTAAGAGACGAATCCAGAACGGATGTAAGAGTTTTAGTTGATGATGTGGTGCTGGAACAAGTGAATCAGTTGGGCTTTTATCAGAGATGGAAGGAGCATCGCGGATGCAGAAAGCAGAGTGTGCAGATACTAGTGTGAATGGAGCACTGATTAAGCTATTTCAAAGCGAGGTCAAAGCTTGGCATAATTCTGTGCTAATCCAAACGTATGGAAGCGAGAGATCGGTATGTCTGAAAAAGCATGAGAGTAGGATAAATGCGGTCGAAATGAGACCATTTCGGAAAGTCTGTGGTGTAACGCTCGCTGAATGCATAATTTTTCTTTTTTTAAGAGGCATTTAGCGGCTGCGAGCAGTTGAACGGATAAGCAACAGTGCTCGTCGATCGTGGGATTAAAAGAAATTATTGATGTTGAAATTAGAGAAGGCACGCTCCCCTGGTTCGGTCAAGTGAAAATAATGAGAAATGACAATTCACACCGCAGATAATTCGATTGATGCGATGAATGTGGAGAAATCCAGAGAGGTCTGCCAGGATCATGAGGTTTCGCACTCAATACTCTCTGCCTATTGCGTAAGAGAATTGGGGTAAAAATCTGTATGTATGTATGTATGTACGTATAGATAAAATATGTAATTGGGTTTAATATAGACGGAAATATACTTTGCCGGTAGATGCTCCAGATTTAAGCCTTATGGTCTGAAATGTGACAAATAGAAACACTTATTCAAGAATAAGTACAGCGCTGGTATCGAAGCGGCCAAGTCGTTAGATACATACTCTGTTTGTACTCGATTTGTAGTCTGATTGCAGTTCTGGAATAGTCTATTATTTATTTAGTATTATGGGTGATAAAGTTGTGTCCTCACGCAACTGATATTGACAAAACAATAAACAGTAAATATCTACACTTCATTATCCTCGTAGCGTAAATTTAGTCTGTAACGTAGCATCCATGATTATACAAAGGTACTTGGTGCCTTAATGGGATAGGTGCCAAATCTTTTGCCAAGCAGGCACTTATCCAATCTCGACTTTGTTTTTTATCAGAAAATTAAAACGAAAAACAAAATTTTAGTTACCCTACTCGGAAATCGAATCCATTATCTTATATGTCATTGCAAATACTGGATTGACAGACAAAATAGGTGATAAACGAAATACAAACATAATACGAAATATCAGATGTTGAATAAATTATTAAAAAAGCCGAAAACGAAACTAACCAGTCACTTACATAAAATATTGTTTTTTTAGGAGTTATTGCAACATTAACTTCACTTCCCTGACTTGGTTTTTTAAAACTCTTGATTTTGCTTTCAATTCATTTAGACTTTTACCTTTTCGTAACGCTCGCTGAATGCATAAATTTTTTTTAAGATAATTTTAATAATTGACAAATTTACACAGCAGATAATGCGATTGATGCGATGAATGTGGAGATAGGTACCCAGGGAGATCAAGATTGACATTCCACCTCAAATCTTTCGAATGTTATCCAAAGGTGGTGTCAAGAGTCTTCAAAACCAGCGTGCATAAAAAAGGCAATGAATGTGGAGAAATCCAGAGAGGTCTGCCAGGGTCATGAGGTTTCGCACTCAATACTCTCTGCCTACGATCATGCATTAGCGATCATTCATCGCTATACAAACGACGAACGTGAACGGACATCGGACACAAGCCGTTTTCATCTTTAAAGTGGTTTAATCGCCTCCGTGATCTACGGGTCCGGTGTTGACTTGATTTCATGATGTCCTAGCTTCAATCCCTGGCATTTTCCAACAATAACAACGTTGTCCGGGATTGGGTACGCGCCCGGTTGGCCATAACCTTGCCACCTATTCCATTGTGGGACTTTGTGTCTTCGGCTTTGGATCGGGTTTGGTTGTGGTGCCTTTTTTTTAGATACATTAAACTTCTTGCTTCTTATAGTAAAATGGAAAATACATTTTGTTTTTATTTGTGTAAAATCAATTCAATTTTAATGAAAAAGAAATCTTCATTAAAACTTCTCCCCGTGGTGGTCTGGATCCGCTGAGTGGAATTGACGATCTGCCTCACTGTCAGGTAGCTAGTAATACTCAAACATAGGTTACAGTGACACGTGTGAGAGACAGCCGGCAGTAGAGTAGTGTGCAACAACTTGCTCGGGTGCCGGGTCGGGCAGCTCGCGCCTATTTCTGCCACCCTAATGACGCTGTCATAGTTAGGGTAGCCGTCAGACTTGCACAATAGGCCTGTTAACCCAGCCTTTTTTTGGAATGACTAATACGGTCACGTTTATGCAGAGCTTGCATCTCGTGCTTCTATGGCGTGATCGTACCGTGTGCAATGTTATTAAGGTGCTGCTACATCGGCGATCTATGTGTCTTGTCCGTGTGTAACACCAAAAGGACGGCGACTATCGCAGGACTTGTCCGAAGTGGTCGCTGGTATCCATCCATGTTCTACCCTTACTTGACTGGGATTGATTCGGCGAGATGCTGGGACTGCATATGTTATTTCAGGAATACTGCTATGGACTTCTAATGGCTGTGTATCTTTCTTCAAAATGTTCTCTCGTAGCCGGCGGTACAAGAGTGTAATAATGAGTACACTTGCACCTAACAGTATCAGATAGATGGGTATTGTTGTATGATATATAACAGGATCAGTGATGTCGTCTGTGTGGATCGGCGGTTCGGCTGCTATCTCGTTACTTAAAGTATGGAGGTTTTGGAGATTCGGCGAACTGAAGATGAAATTTCGATATGTCTTTGGTTTTCAATTCGTTGATCATAGGCATTTCCGTTATTCTTATGACGTGTCCTTTGATGTGGTCGTTAGAGTTGGAAATGGTAAACACAGGCGTTTTCAGGTTGCAGTTTAGCGGAATGAAAGCCAAATAGCTACCAATAAGAGTCCAATATTGGTCTTGTCCGCATGATATCTTCACCTTAGTAGGTATAGGAAAACTCAGGGTGTAATGCTTGTCATCTTTTGCTTCGAGGGCTTTATTTTTCAGAACTACTGGAGTTGACTTGCAGTTTGGCAGGAGTACTTGATGGGCTATGAGGTGCTGGATGCAGTCAGGTTGTGTCCTGGATCTCAAAGTTTGATTTCGATTGGCACAGATAAAACGAGTTAAACTTCGGACATTCTGTCTCTATGTACCGAACATCTTTTCTAGAAAGGTCTACAAAAGGTAGGGGTGGAATTAGGACGTCAAATAATGACGTCCTAATTATGTACCGTCGGATGTAGAGGGGTACCGTCAGTAACATCTAACCAAATAGGTATTGAACGTTAAATCAAAAAAGTCCTTTTTATCTTTAGTTTCAAAGCCCTGATGATGCTGTAAAAAGTGAAACCGGTTGGCTAGAAAGTGTTAAATAAAGTATACAGTGGATATACATACAAGTGTTATCTCCAAAAAACATGTATATCAATTATGGTAAGGAATTTTTCATTTTGGGCGGTAAAAAGGTCAAGATGGACTATCTGATAAGGCTTTGAAGGTGGGGGAACAATTAAGAATCGTTGTTTAACCGGGTTGCTATTGCATTTTGCCTGACCGCAAATACTACATTCATTAATATATTTTGCTATGCATTCTTTCATTTTAGGCCAAAAGTATTTTGAAGATAATGCCAAATAACATTCAGTTATACCTCTGTGATTAGTTTTCCCTTCGTGGTACTTTCTTATTATTTCTTGTTGACGCAAAAATTCTTTAACGTTTTCTAATTCTATTTTTGTTAAAACGAGACTCATTACAGAACTTTTAAAATTTTCTTGTAATATAGGGATGATTTTATACATCGCGAGAGGCGGGTGAATTATGATACCAGTTTAAACCTTAGGGTTCACGTATTCTTTGACTGCATTTACTGCGTCGTTAGTTAAATTAGTTTCTGAGAGATGTATAGTCGTACGGGTGTAAGTCTCAAAAGGCTTATTCACTGTCGGTCGCTTCTTAATGTCTGGCACTAGTACAAAAACAATCTGTCTAGAGAATTTGTTAAGTGGATAGTCAGAGACAGGTATTTCTAAGATTGGATTTTCTTTACTGGTGTGAACAGTGTCAGTCTCTGAGTTGTCTTTGTTGGATTGGGTTATAGAGTAAACACTAGGGTCTGTGAGTGTTTCAGAACCTGCTTCTGACGGACATTTTTCAGACACATTGACAACTGTAGAGTGAGTATCTTCGTTGTTAAGTTCAACGCGAGACAGGGCATTGGCATTGGTATTTTGTTTTCCCTGCTTATATATGGTGGTAAAATTATATTCGCTCAGTTTGAGCCTCCAATGCGTGAGTCTAGAACCAGGTTCCTTAAGGCTCACGACCCACTGTAGAGGTCTATGATCGGTCACTATTTTAAATTTTCTGCCGAATAGGTATAGTCGGAAGTACTTCGTGGCCCACACGATAGCTAACTGTTCTTTTTCAATTGTGCTGTAGTTTATCTCACTCGAGTTCAGGGCTCAAGATGCATAGGCTATCGGTTTGTCACTACCTATACTACTTTGGGAAAGGACAGCACCTATTGCAAAGTTAGAGGCGTCGGTTGTTAGTATAAAGTCTTTAGTGAAGTCAGGGTATTGTAAAATAGGGTCGTTAGTGAGTGGTGATTTACATTGTTAGAAACAGGCAATAAATTTGGGTCCTCGCAGGTGATTTTAGAACCATTTTTCAGACATTGCGTCATTGGTTTGGTTATGCGCGCAAAGTCGAGAATGAATTTTCTAGAGTAGCCTAATAAACCGAGGAAGCGTTTTATCTCTGTAGCAGTCTTGGGTATCGGAAATCTCTGAATTGCGGCGATTTTATCAGGATTAGGTTTTATACCGTCCTTACTTATTATATGGCCTAAGCAACTGGTCTCTAACTTTAAAAATTCTGACTTGTCCATCTGAATTTTGAAGTTTGATTGCCTAAGTCTTTGGAAAACTTTTTCTAAATTTGTCATGCGCTCTTGAAGAGAGACGCTGAACACTATTATATCATCTAAGTAAACTAAACATAAGACATTTTGAAGGTCTCTGACAACGTTATCCATCCCACTTTAGAATGTTGATAGAGAATTCGAAGTGTCCATGTTCTACATTAAAAGCGGTTTTCTGAATATCGTCTGGGTTCATCTCTACTTGGTAGAAGCCACTAGCAAGGCCTAGCGTGGTGAAATAGTGACAGTTACCTAGCTTGTCTAAAACGTCATTAATGTTTTGGGGTTGGGTATTTGTCGTCCATGGTTTTTTTGTTGACTTTTTGAAAATCTACGACAATACGCCATTTAACCTTTCCGGATGCATCTGACTTCTTTGGAACAACCCAAATGGGAGAGCTCCAAGCCGTCTGTGAATGAAAGGGTACTTTTCCAATAAATCTAGACCGATTAAACGTCGAAATAATTATGAAATTTGTTTATGAAACACTCTTTTTATTTCACTGGTTTTGTTGAATTCACGAAAGCATGGTATTGTTATAGAATAATTATTTCGAATGGTCGCATGGATGTTCATGACTTTAAAAGGATCAAAGTTACACTTAATATTTGGATAAAAATTTTCTACTGCATTTGGACTGATAAACGATTGATTCGAGCCGGTATCGATTAATAATTTTAGAGGTGGATCTAATATTTGAATTCAGGAAAGATGTCTTTGGGTTTGTAAATTAATTTCTATTTTTGCCTTCCTGATGCCGGGTCCATTTGAAAATCCTGATTCCCGGTAGAGGGTTCCTCCTGAGGTTCCTCTACGAAGTTCCTTGTTTTTCCTGTGACTATAGTATCCCGCCCTTCCTGCTCCAATCTTCCCACCATCATTCCATCCCAAGGTGCGGCTCCCTCCCGATTACCGCTTAAAGTCTGACTCGGCAAGGAAGGCAGACACAACGCAGATATGCAACGTGATTTGGCGGACTCGGTGGATCAGCGAGGCAAGGTGGATGGATTAGGGTGGCGGTGGAGGGCGTATAGTCATCGCCGGCCAGACGTAACGGTTCTCCGTTCCACTGGCCCAAGAGGGGTCAAGTCAAGTGTGTGCGCCTGTGTGAGCGCGAACGCTTGTGCACCTTAAATATATCCTGCGCATCTGACCGTTTCCGAAAACTAAACTCCGAGTACGTAAAAGTCCTGTGGTGATGGGTAGAGGTAGTAAGGTCTAGCCTGATGCAAACTGGGCTTTGTCTGATACCTGCACTCAGGCGGTCTCGGGGGTGTGAGTACATGCCGTGGTCGTTTTTGTGCTGCATCTGGGACGACAGCGCGGATTCGGCAGCACCCGTGATGACAAAGCAGCCCTGTTTAGGATGGCACTGCTTTCCTTGCTCAGCCGGGGAGGGGGCTAGAAAAGTTGCCCTAAGAAAAGCTCGTCCCACTATAAGAGATGATAGTAACCGCGGCTGCCATCGCATCATTTAAGTCGTGGTCTACGTTTCAAAAAATAGAGTAACCAAAGATCTGTTATGATATTCGGCACGTGGAACGTGAGAACGCTTCCTGATCGAGATGGAAATGCCTGCCCTAAACGCAAGACCGCCCTAGTAGCTCAAGAACTTTGTCGCTACAACGTGGATATGGCTGCTCTCAGCGAAACACATCTTGCTGATGAAGGAGAGCTGGTAGAAGTAGGCGGAGGCTACACTTTCTTTTGGAAAGGTACCGCTGCCTCTGAAGCTCGGCGATCAGGTGTAGGATTTGCCATCAAAAATCACTTAGTAAAGCGTCTTGAGAAGTAGCCTGTACAAATCTCGGACCGCGTTACCACATTGCGCCTCCACCTGGAGAAGGATAACCACCTTAATGTCATCAGTGTTTATGCTCCCACGCTTGACAAGTCTGATGACATAAAGGACAAATTCTATGAGGAAATATCTCTTTGCCTAGACAGCATAAGCGCCAAAGAGCAGATTATTTTGCTGGGCGATTTCAATGCCAGGGTTGGTCGGGACTATGAGGCTTGGCCTGGAGTTCTGGGCAGACATGGAGTTGGCAACATGAACAGTAATGGCCAGTTGCCGCTCGGTCTTTGTGCTCAATATGGTTTGACAATTACGAACACTATGTTCAGGCTTGCCGCCAAGTACAAGACAACATGGATGCACCAAGGATCCAAGCACTGGCATTTTATCGACTATGCCATAGTCAGGCAGAGAGATTTCAGCCAAGTTTGCGTCACTCGCGTTATACGGGGTACGCACTGTTGGTCTGACCACCGACTTGTTGTCACTAAGCTGCGACTTCGCCTCCTTCCTCCCCGTAGGTCTTCTAAAAAAAAGCTTGCGTCGAACGTGAAGAAGCTTAAAGATCGTGAGTTCAGGGAGAAATACGCTGAAGCGTTGTCTGAAAACCTGTTGCCGATTAATGAGTCAGGTGAGACCGAGGTGGCCTGGAGATTTTTGTCATCTCATATCATGAATACTGCTTTAACCGTACTGGGCAAAACACGCCGTCACAATGAAGATTGGTTTGATGAAAATGATGAAGCTCTGCAGGCGGCTTTCAACAAACATCGGGATCTCTTGCGACAGCACGAAAGGCGACAACGAAGCGTTGCAGCGGTCAAAGCTAGTGACCAGGAATTACGCAAGCGGTCTCGCCAGGCCAAAGACAAGTAGTGGCAGGACAAAGCAACTCACATGCAATGGCCCTTTGACACTAACCAACTCTGGGAGTTCCACGGTGAGATACGTAGGCTGACTGGTACATCCTACTATGCAAGGGTGCTTTTAAGGTCTCTAGACGGTAGACACCTGTTAACTAGCAGGGAGAACGTACTAAAGCGCTGGGCGGAGCACTTCAATGCTCAATGTGGATCGCTCAACTGATCTTCAAGCCATCAGCTTAATGCCTCAACTTCCTCCTGTTCTTGAGTTGGACGAGCCTCTATTGCTTGATGAGGTTGTTACTGCCATCAGACAGCAGCAAAATCAAAAAGCTGTTAGCATTGACCTTATACTGGGAGAGCTGATCAAAAACGGCGGAGAGGAGCTGCATAAGTTTATATGGGAGCTGTTTGTTCGTATGTGGGAGGAAGAGCGCGTCCCTGATATCTTTAAAGTGTCACGCATAAGAACACTATATAAGAACAAAGGCGACCGATCTGACTGCAACTCATACTGTGGTATCACTCTTTTATCGACTCCTGGAAAGGGTTTTGCTAGACTTCTCTTAAACCGCCTAAAGATGTTGTCTGAAAAGATCTTGCCTGAAACCCAGTTTGGCTTCCGACCGGACCGAGGCACCTGTGAAGCGATTTTTTACATGCGTCAACTCCAGGAAAAGAGTAGAGAACAGGGTCATAAGCTGTACCTATGCTTTGTTGACTTGGAGAAGGCTTTCGACAGTGTGCCCCGTGAAATCCTATGGCTGGTGCTGGGTAAGCTGGGATGCACTGAAAAGTTTGTGAGTCTTCTTAGACTCCTACATGACGGCATGCAATGCTGCGTTGCTGTAGACGGTGAACAGACAGACTTCTTTCCCGTTACCTGTGGGGTGAAGCAAGGATGCGTCTTAGCACCAACTCTGTTCGCTTTACACTTTGCAGTAGTGGTAAAAGAAGTCCTAAAAATTGTTTCCCAAGGTGTTCGCATCCGCTTTCGCACCGACGGCAGTCTTTTCAATTTGGCTAGACGTAAGGCTCGCACCAAAGTCTCACATGCACTGATTACTGAGATCATGTATGCTGATGACTTGTGCTTCTTAGCAGAGTCCCCAGACGGCCTACAACAGCTGATGTTCACTTTTCATCAAGCTTACCGTAAATATGGCATAAAGATTAGCGTCAACACGACGGAGGTGATGTCCCTAGACACTCACGGTCACGAGACGCTGGATATAAAGCTCGGTGAGGATGTGTTGAAGCAGGTAGACAAGTTTCGTTACCTGGGGAACACTGTAAGTTCTAAGTGTGACCTTGATGCTGAGATCAACAGCAGAGTCGGAGCTGCAGCTGCAGCGTTCGGCAAGTTGTGTTCCAAGGTATTCTGCTCACATGACCTTAAGCTAGCCACAAAAATATTTGTATATATGGCAGTTGTGCTGCCAAACCTTCTATATTCCGCTGAGACGTGGTGTATGTACCGCCACCACATACGCACCCTGGATCGTTTCCACCTTAAATGTCTCCGATACATTATGAAGATCAAATGGTCCGATAGAGTGTGAAATACCGAAGTTCTGCGACGAGCCAATGTTGGTGGTATTGAGGCTTATTTAATGCGTCGATAGCTTCGGTGGTGCGGACACGTATCACGCATGGCAGACGAAAGAGTGGCGAAGCGCATCTTCTTCTCTGAGCTAGAGGAGGGCAAGCAAAAGCAGGGCGGACAACTCCTCCGGTACAAGGATGTCGTAAAACGGCACATGAAGAGATGCAACATAGAGCCCTCTGAATGGGAGCGTTTGGCAGCACAGCGGTCAGAATGTCGTAGGATGGTATACAGACAAGTACGCAAGTTTGAGGAGCAGCGCAAAGCTGACCTCGATACCAAACGCGACCAATTAAAGGCCCGCCCACCTGCTGCCATCACATGCAACTACGTCGACGGCGTGCTTACGTGCCCCCAGTGTGCACGAAGTTTCGCCGCCAAGATAGGCTACATAAGCTATCTTCGGGCGCATGAGCGCCAAACCTTCGGCTAGGAGTCGAAGTGGTCGCCGTGGCCGAAATCGTTCGGATAATATCAAAAATCCTCTACGAAGGCGGGGATATAATCATTTTGATACTCCTGCTAATCGTACATTGGTTCATACATCGGTTCATAGTAAGTCTGATTACAATAGTCGTAAGTAACGTCGGGGTAATCGCAATAGTTATAGTCAACTTCGTTCAGATTCATTTCACGTGTTTTGAAGTAGTTGTTCGGGGGTCGATTCCCATGTCTTGTCTAGTCATGTCCAGTCAATGGTGTAGGCATTGGTTTAGCTACATAATGGCTGACGTCACTCATAGGCTTAGGGCCGTTATTACGTGGAAGGTAACCAGGATTTTGTTGAGGTGATCTAAACACATTACTTTGAGGTCTGTAATTAGGCGGCGGTGCGCCAAACATTTGCTGTCTACATGTAGGTCCACGATTAAGAGGCATTCGGGGTCTCCAAATTGGCATTGGCCTCTGTGTTTGGAAGTGAACGTGGTTAGTCGGTCCGTGCATATTATTAAACGGTGGTGAGAAATTAAGTGACCGCGAGGGTGGCAAGTTAAAAGGTTTAATCGTATGGACTGTAGGGTCGAATGAAGACGTAGGATGCATTCTACGCTCTGGTAAGTGATCATTACGCTGTCGCAGATATAAAGTATTTATTTCTTCGTGAACAAATTCTAACGCTTTCTCTATAGTATCCGGACGCATATAGCGAATACGTGAGCCTGGGGGCTCTTTGAGTTAACTTTCTATACAACGCACGTTCCGCTTCTATGGTGGTGGGGATAGTCTCATGCAACGTAACGTACGTTATAATGGTACTAAAGAGTCTTTGACATTTTTCATAAAACTCTTGCAGAGCTAAATTTCATTGGGTTAAGAGAGCCAGATCGTTGTACAAAATTGTCTCATCACGCTGGTCTGAGAAGTTATTAATTAGCGCGTTTCTAGTGTCCTGCCAATTTTCTGGAATACCATTAGAGTTTATTGTGCGAGCTGCATTACCGGTAACTTGAATGAGTATGCCATTTAATAATGCAAGATTACTAAGTTCGAATCCCAGTTTTGCTATAATAAATTGCGAAACTAACTGATCACACAAACACACAAAATGCGTGAGTACATTCGGATTTCCGTCAAATTCTGGTAATAGGCGTAAGGCCTCATAAACTTGATATACTAAATATACACTCATTTTAGACTTATTTAAATTAACACTTGCGTCTAAATTTTTCAAATAATCTAATTCAGTACAGTTATTATCACTACTACTACTTTCTTATATATTTTCTAAATTCCTATTTGCATCGATTTGCAAGGATCTATTACTATTGTCTAACCTAAAGGTCCGCGATTTTCGTGGGAAGAAAATTTTGGGAAACTAATTAGCTAACACGGAAAAATGACACACAAAATTAACACTTGAAAAGTACACAGGAAATTACATAGGAAATAAAAGTTAGGAAAACGAGCAACTCTACTAAGATCTAGGTATTCACCAAATCTGCATCTCTGCCGTATCGATTTTTGGATACTCTTCTGGCCACAACTCCTGTAGGTTCGAATCTAGCTAATGCCCGCAATCGATTTACGAATCTATTCTAACCAGATCCTACCGACTGCGCCAATTACGATGGGTGCAGCCAGACGATGCAAAAAAATGTAAATTTATTTAAAGTTATTTTTTAAAATAGGAATTTACAAAATTACTTAAAACTAAACCTGTCTAAACCGATCGATGCTAAATCTTAAAGTGCGGGGCGAATTCCATGAAAACTTTTACGATGACGGCAACGGTCACGTTTGTGCAGAGCTTGCACCTCGTGCTTCTATGGCGTGATCGTACCGTGTGCAATGTTATTAAGGTGCTGCTACATCGGCGATCTATGTGTTTTGTCCGTGTGTAACATGCGAATCTGCAAAGGCACCACATATTATCAGAGATTTAATTGATGCACCAACAACAAAATACTTAACAATTTTTTATCGTTTGATCGAAAATTCAAACATTAAATAATTTGTTTCACTGTATTTTTTGCAAGGAACCGGTTTGTTGTTTGAATATTTAGACGGAAAAGTTTTGTGCAGAATATTTAAGCAAATGAATTTTCAGATGGTAGGAAATACATAATATCGTCTATTAGCGTGAAAGATCAGATGATCAAATTTTTACTATTTGGGGGATAGAAGTTCAACTTAACTACTTCTTTACTTTTCATTTTCTGTAATACGTAAAAATGTGAAACACTACAGAAACTATATGCAAAAGTACGACATGGCACACTTGAGCAAAGAAATGCAACGATGAGTTCCGTAAGTGGTTTTAAGGTGTTGCAATAGCGAGTGCCGCTACAATACGAGTTTGTTATTGGTTTCCGCTATCTTTTTAAAAATGCCTCAAGCGTATTTGTTTTTTGCTGGGACTAGGCGGTGCTATGAGATTACCTAAATTTTAAACCTATTGAGATTATCTAAATGTAATTTGCATTTTTTTTATTATGATTTCACGATTAATTTTCAAAAAAGACAAGATCGCCAAGTTTCTTTCCCCAGATTCTCTCAGTAAGTGGCCGCGATCCCGAACCGGTAGTAGTTTACAAAAAATGACGATACGCTCAAATGCTGCTTATGTTATGGTCCACGTACTAGAGTTTTTTCTGATTCTAATTCCTACTCATCTTGTTTGGAAGCTACCTAGTTATTGCGATTCCACTGATTAATCACAAAAGATCAGTAAATGCTCAAATACAAATAACTAACATGATAACCCTATAGCAATAATAAAGTGTAAACGTAAGTATGCTGTATTCTGTTCCATACTTGTACTGTGCCAATATACAGTACAGTACTACTATTGAAATAATGCGCTTCGGCTTTACACCTTTTATACATTTATTTTTAAATTGGCTGAGCTAATCTAAATTTAAGTGAAATGAATAATTATGTGTAATAAGAACTCTCTATGGATATCTTTAACATACATTCGGATTTCCGAATCTTGACAAATATAGCCGAAGCGCATAATTTAAATAAAACTAGTTCACATATAACAGTGATTTAAAAAATATTGGTGGGACTATCTTTTTACAACACTAAATAAATAAAAGACGAGTCAGACTCGAAGGATTCCGATGTAACAAATATGCATTAGGGATATACGTATATTGAACGTATTAAATTAAATTATCCAAAAAACCAATTACAACTTTTAACTTGCAAAAAATTAAATGTTTTATATCTCGTTTGCTAACTAAATATCAATTCCATGTATAGAAAGAGATAGAGCGTTTCCCTTCAATTATTTTTGTTTTCTATAAAAAACCAAATGAACTGCTCTATTCACATTATGTATTACCTGTTTACCAAGTTTGAAACTGCGTAGTGGCAATAGTTTGGAAATAAAATGGTTATGAAATCCGAAAGAACGGACAAATTTATAAAGTTAACGTTTTAAAAACCTTCAAAAGTAAAAACTTAACCACATGGATGATTTGCAGGAGCGAACCAGTTTCTAATATTTGTATACAACATGTAGATAATAATTATAATTACTTAAATATGACTTGTCTCCAGTTAAGGCTCTATAGATTGGTATGATGGATGAGTAGTAAGATATTATAGTTAACTCCCCAGAACGTGTCACAAAGACCGGAGGCAACCTCCCACCCCCCAACCGACCCACACCGACACAAGGGTAGCGGTGCCACTGGATCAAGAGTTAGAAGTGGTTTGAAATTATTGAAATTTTTGAAATCACGTTTGGAAGTAAGTAAAGAAGTAAGTATTTTCACGCTCATATTCCCGAATAGGTAGGAAGAGGCTCAACCAGGGCACCCCCGACTAGCCGAAGACAATAAGGCCGACAAAGTGATAGATGGCATGCTTATCGCATGACAGTGATAAGCACTGACGTATCCTCATAATATCAGTGCATGTCACGGTCTCTTACTTAGTAAAAGGATAGGTAAACGGATAATCTTACAAAAAAGTTTTTTTTTTGTTTCCGGACCTAAATGGGTTACGCAATATTAACATCTTTGGTATCTTTAGGCACCATGTATTTCTTACCATAAATCTGCCTGTTTACCTTCCTTTGCTACAAAAAATCGATCGATTCTATCGATCGATTTTAGCCTCTTTTAGTTTATGAAAAGTGTATTTGAAAAATGTGGCTAAAAGTAAATTAAATTTTTAAACTGAACCATAGAGAGCGCAGCGCAATGACCGTAAACCTCCGCTTTATTCAAGAATTACAAGTTTCTTTTCATTCATTCAGAAAACTTTCACACTTCTATAGTTTTCATCGTTGGTTCTTGAAGAAATTCTATAACTATGACAACTTTTGTGAAAGTGTTTTAACCTGAAGCTGCTTTAAGCGTCGGAGTCAGCCTGTGTTAATGTATTTATTCAAAACACAGTAAAGATGTTTAAATTTCGTACTTTTTTGAGTGACAATTAATGTGTTGCTAATATTGCGATTTCTACAACTTCACGGGCGAGCAGAGTGCTCAACGCGAGATTTCATTATTTAGATATACTGTATCTTACGACGACAGTAACAAACCTGACTTGGTGTTGTGTTCTGGTTACTGGGTTGGTTGATTGAAGTAGTGGCTCGTCGCTCGGCACCTAAAGCCAATAAATAAATAAATAAACATCTTTGGACATATTACGCACAAATTGAATCTAGTCCCACATTATGCAAATTATTTGCTTGGGTTAGTCAAAGATTCCAATACATAGACATAATTGACACCATAATTAATTTAATAAAGAACTAAATCCGGAAATGCAAACTGGTTCATAAAACAAATCCCTGCCCCGTCGAGAATCGCACCCGAGCCTTACGGTTGCTCGATCGAGTCAGTCGTACGCGCCAGCTCCACGACCAACGAGACGGTCAAAGAATAAAAAAGAAAACGGTTTTTCATCGCTCAGACTTACGGTGACGGCGTAATACGATGTCTTGTTAGTTTGTGTTCTGATTTTGTGGAATTTTCGAGGTGTGGAAGTGACGTGATCTACTAAATTTTATAGGAACGTCTGCATTCCTACCACTGGGTTTGGATGGGCTGTCGTCATTTAAAAATAACGTTCCGATACCATTTTGAAGTGCTGGGCTGTGGTGGGTTCATTTAATCTAATGCAGGTTCTAGTTGCGCTAGTACCACGCGGCAGCCAGCCGCAGCGGCAGTACGCAGAAACCTATGTTGGATAGCTCATAACTTGTTACGGTGGGTTGGAAGATATGTGCGGAGGTTACTCTTATGTAAACTAAGATCAGCCTAACACATGTTTGGTAAAATGTAACTTTATTACGAAGTGACATCAATATTTTTGTTTATTACTACGTTCATTTTGTTCATTACTTGTGACTCGCAATATGAACGATTGTTAATGTTAAAACTAACCTAAATGTTTTGATGATTTTTCCCAGGGAAGTATTCTGTCGAACACCTTGATATTTCCCGGGCTGAGACCGGGTCTCGTTTTGTTTTGTCTATGACCTCAGTTAAAGATCACCTATGCACGATTATCAGGGTTTACTTCTATGCTCTATTTCCTGAACCTGTCATCCAATTTAGTGGCTGCTGTACGAAAATATACGCTTATGTATCGTCTTTATTAGGTGTAAAGTGCCGTGTCGTCCGCAAAGAGAGAGTGGAAACACGGTGATCGGGGTACGTCTTTTTGTTTAGAGGTAGTATAGCAAAGGTGAGACTGCCAAGCTCAGTGATACTCCTGCCTTTAGGTAATAAAAGTAGGCCTCAAGAGCATACTTTTATTACTTTTATATATTATACTTTTATTATGTGGTTTGCCCAATTTTTGAATTCTTATGACGGTGGCTTCTCTGTCTCGTCAGCAAAAGCACAACCTGTTAGTAGTATAATCGAAATGTTTTCTAATATGTATTTAAGTGCAGAAATGTTAGCTGGTCTTGCGACCTTACTGCTGTGGAAGTGTTTGATTAGATTGAAAACTAAACTTTTAACTTAAAATAAATTTAAAATTTGTATAGAAAATATACAGCAAAATTGCCATCGTTGTCATATTACTGAAATACCTATGGTAAAATCCTCATGAGAATACATCAATAACATTATAATTAATTATATTTTTTTTGCAGCTAATAATTTCTATCGATTCACAGTTACAATTTAGGGCCGCAAAATTTAAACCTTACAGCAAAAACTAAAATAAAACTAGTTTGAATTTAATAGTTGTTTTTAAAACTTACTGAAACCAATTATCTGTTGATAATCTTTTCTAATGAAAATGTTAATAAGTTTAACACTGTATGAATAAGTAATAATATGTCCTTGTCCTCCCGCAAGTTTGCCAGTGCATATTTATTTATTTTTCAAGAATAGGTATATTATCATTGTTGGATACTGCTGGTGATATTGTAGAGAACAGTTTGTTAAGTTTGGCAGAATTAAGCTTAAAGCAACGAAGAGATAAAATAAATTTATCGCTAACGATGCTTAATTAGAGTACTTTGATGTACCATTTCAAACATTATCCCTTAGGGCAGGTCGTTTAAGGCTTAATTGAGGGACACTTCAAAGTCTATGGAGCTGAACAGAAATATTGACAGATAAAATATCTTTCCAAATTAATATCAGTGAAACGTCTGTTGTAATATCGAACAAGATTTTTTTGGACCGACTTTAATAAAAGAGATTATCAATTCAACTGTATTTTTTTATTATTTTGAATGTTCATTACGTGATTACTCGGGCAAATACAATTCGATTTCAATGAGTCGTTCTTGGGAAGTTAGGTAATAATTTAGAGGTAGTCATATTTAAATTTTATTATTATCTGACTAGTTCTGACTTCTGCCGGTGGTTTTTAGTATCAACATAAATAAAGAAATATGCATTATTAATTATAACTCAAAACTACTTGTAGGATGTCGAAAAAATTAATAAAGGACTGTCTTGGAATCAAATTGTCTTCGAAAGAAGCTATCGTTAAAAAAAATAGCCAAATTGCGACGTAATCTCTATTAACGAATTGGATTTGGTTTTTGTAATTTTACTGCAGTTAATTTAACCATTACCAAATTAATGTAAAAGTTTTTAGTGATACATGTCATAAAAAAGAGTGAGTGTGCTTATGTATGCACGTAAGAAGTTACACTTCTTAGGCATAACAATCAAAAAATAACAAATAACTATCTATGTTAATGGCACTTTTTACAAAAAAATATGAAAAAGTTAAGCAACTAACTTCAGACTGTTGTTTTTGTCTCTTCGCAACTAACTTTAGACTGTTACTTTTTTGTTAGAGTGCGCGCATTTCCAAAATCTCATTCATCTTTTTTTACAATCGCGTAATATGAAATGTATAAAATAATAGCAAAGAGACTAAGAAAAGCAACATTTTACTTTTTGACATGCTACGTTTGGGTCGAATACGCGTTATTTTCTAAGTGCCTTTGACTAAATATGAAAATTAAAAAGTTCGAGTACTTATTCGCTAACCTACATCATATAGAAGTTACCAGAAGCCTTTATAATATCTTTAAGAAGTATTAATTTAAAAAGCGAAAAGGCGACCTTATTATAGTGCTACCAATAATTGGTATTGGTATTTATCTATTCTGTAGTCAATATCGGAACCAAGACGCTTTTTCATGAGGCGTAAGTACGCGGTCGGTTTTGAAGTAAGAACACCGAAAATGCAAATCCCAGAACAGTTTTTTATTATTTTGCTATTTTCTAGGTAAAAATCTCAATCAGAAACTCTAAACGTCACACTGGCGACACTGTTTACTGAATAGATAAGTTGGTCGTATTGTACTTGTACAAGCAAACTATAGCTCCAGTTTAACTAGTGAGAGTGACGCATTGCATGCAATTTTTTGTTACATACAAGAAGACGAATGTTTTTTAAAATTTTCTGTTGTTTTCAAAAAAATCTGTTGTTTTCAAAACGTTTCCGTTGCTTTTTATCTAGAATATTTTTGATACCTATGCCATTTTTTATGACTTTTTCTCACGTGTTATGCTCAGATGGGTAAGCGAGTCAGTAGCTGTACGAGGGTGGATTAAAAAGTATTCAGCCTAATCAAGAAAATAAACACATACGAAATTAGTTACATTTTTACTTTTCTACATAATCACCATCAAGTTCATTGCACTTTTACCATTAAATCAACTACTATTTTGATATTTTCCTCATTATTGGACGTCAAAGGCCTTCCAGATCGTGGTTTATCATTCGAACGTTCTTTACCACGCTTGAATTCTGATATCCATTTTTTGACAAATAAATAAGACAGAGTAGAAACTCCAAATGTACCGACCATATTATCATGGATGGCTTTCGATGATATGATGGCAGTACTTAAAGACAGCACGGTGATCGATTTGATCCATATAAAGAAAGTGTATAAAATTGCTTTGTTAAAAAAATTACAAAACCGCAACTAATTATTGCGTATGCTTTGAACTTCACTCAATTAGCTACTCTAAGCAGAACTTAATTATGTGTTTAGATTTGATTTTTAGAATGTAATAGATCTGTGTTAGGCTAAGTACTTTTCAATTAACCCTTGTAACTTGCAAACACACTTTAAAAATGACGGATTTCCAGTATTTTCTGAATTTATGGTGTTCATAAAAATATAAATTTACAGTAAAGCAAGCTAAAAAAACTCACCCTTAATATTTAACGACACGAATTTCCCCGATTCGATTTCACCCGCATTCGCTGAGCGACCAGCAATTTTCCGCTCTAGCGGTGAGAAAAACTTGTGGAAAACGCTTAGTGAGACTTGTTTAGGGATACTTCGGCACTACTTTGTTATCTGTTAATCAATATTTATTTCTTTTGGGGATGTATTTGACACGATATTTTTTAAAGCTTTAGAATTTTAGAGCTTTACATAAATTTCTTGAAACTCTAAAATTCTATATTTCTGATTTTAAAGACTATTTTTTTAGAAACTCTTTTTAGTTTTTGTACTTTTTATATTTTAGTATGTATAATATTAATATGTTTTCAATGATTTATTCATCATCAACATAAGCATTTGAACAGGTTTCAGTATATGGTTTTATGATTATAATATCAGCGAAAGCAGTGACATTAATAATTTCAAGTTTGATTAGTTATTGTGCAAAAAACCAAATTCCGCCAAATCTCACTAAATGAGCTTAAATAAGGCGGCCAACCCGTAAACTAAAGACCCCTGATAATTCTTTTCATGACGATTAATGGTTAATTTTGAATAATGTAATACCCAATGAAGGATGGCCAAATCGTACCTGACCACGAAACGATAATGTCACAAAAAAAACATACTCGTATGATGTATTAAAAATTCACGAAATATTTTTTAAGTAGCCACAAAACAAAGTTTTCTATTTATTTTTGTTTTCGTAGCTTTTTACTATTCATTTTTCGTATGAAATCACTTGGTAATCAAAGACTATAAATATTATTTTTTTCTTGTTTTCAACTGTAATTGAGTTCAATTATTATATACGCATTACATTACTATGTACCTGTAATTTTATGCCATCCCTGTTATATAAACTATAAGCTATAAGCATTGCATTAAATTATCGTTCTAAATTTGTTTTCCAAGCGGACTAAACTCCACCAGCCGGCTGGACAGACGATTTCATGTTCGATGTCAAAAAAGGGTTTTTTGAGATCGAACTTCGAACTCTGGAGTCTGATGGACAGAAAAGAGTAACGTGCGCTTTGACAGATAAAAGATTCCATTATTTTTTAATAATTTTCTGAGTGAAATCAAAATAAATAAAAACGGAATCGCTAATTATCCTTCTCACTTATCTCTGACTACACTTTTATGATACGCCGCAGTCGCGTAAATGTAATTGTGAATTCTTACCTCAAAAGTAAGTTTACGTGATTATAAGAAAATGTGGCTGTTTAGGTGTAATTTTCTAACCGGATGGTGTTTAGTACATAAAAACAAACCAATCTAAGTATAGTATTTTTTGGGACATGACAAAAAAAGTCAAGTCCAGCTCCTATACAAATTTGGCCATTCTTCTTTACTAAATCGGTTAACTTTTTGCCAAGGTAACCTCAATAATGACAGATCCTAACGCCAATGTCAAAAACTAAAAAAGCTGGACAGTCCTGATGTAGATCAGATTTTAGATAACTATGCAGGATAACAACATTAGGTGCAAAATAAATTTCTAGGTGATTCTTCCGTGCTTGCAGCGCTCCCCATAGCAAATGTTAGAATAAGTCAGTGCAAGTAAAAAATACAAAAAAAAATAACGTTCTTGTTTTAAATAATCATAAATATTAAAAAGAAAAAGGTTTTTAATCTGACAGTGTAAGAATTTACTAATTTCTTACAGCAACTTTTTCGTTAGGGATCCCCCACCTTATCTTTTCATGCCTCTATAATCATAGTATTTGGTACTCTTATTTATCTTTTCGTTATTCGGTCCTGAGGGTAGGTTAGCTAATAGACTTGCACATATGTCTAAGACGCTAAAGACAGGTTGATTCGCCTTTAACATTTATGGTATCTATAGACAACGGGTTTCTCAAAAATGCCTCCACTTTTATGAAAATTAGAAAAATTTACAAAATTAAACGGTCAAGTTCGAATCGGACTCTTTGAAGGGTTTCTTAGTAAGAAGCATAGACTTAACCCTTAAATGCATGAAATTTTATATTAACATAAAAAAATAGTTTTGTATTAGATATTATATTTAAATTCGAGGAAAAATAATAAAAAAACAGATTTATTTATTTATGTATATTTTTAGCAAAAATCCATAAGTGTCGTTTTCGGCACTACATGCATTAGTGTATTTTTTTTTTGTGCAGGTCATTTAAGCAGTCTTTGCTTTTTTTAGCCCATAATTGAACTTTATATTTCGCACACATAATTACAGTCTTCAAGTTGCACAGTAACGAGTAATATTTCATTTGATATCATTAATTACCATCATATTTTTTGTCAGCAAATATTACTTTGCTAACTTTAAACAAAAAACTTTTGCTTGCAGTATTTGAAAATGTGCTATATCTCAAAAATACCACAACTCGTTCCATTGTTTTTTTTTTAAGTTTTTATTGAGATTGTAGATCTCAATATAAGTATAAATATTTTTTCAGATTTTTTACTCTCTTTTTTAGAAGTAAGAGGACGACAGGTAGGGTTTATCGTTTAAAGTATTGACTTTGAGAAAAATGTCTTTAGAATGTGTAGGTTTCATGATAAAAAATATTTCAGTTTAATGTTGGACAGACCACTTAATTTTTAATTTTGGTACAACATTATTGAATGTCTTCATTGAATGCTAATAATAATACATATCACTAATAATAATTTAAACTATATATCCTTTTTTCCGATGCTTGGTATGTATCCTAACGTTTTGGGGATGTAACTGCTATCATATACAGATGGACGGGCCAGCGAACATGACGAACCTTAAGGGGTTCTAGTTTACACCTTACAGGAGTGTATTGGAAATGTTTTAAGGTATTTTGCTGAACATAAACGTATAAATCTACATAAAATAGTATTAAACAAAATAAATACATGCTTAGTATCTAATAGCTTAGTTAAAAAAGAAACATTCAGAACAGAATATAATTCGTAATGTTGCAGTAAAAAAAGAGTCTCACTGTTAACAATGTCGTAAGTAAAAAACAGATACTTTACAGGAGAGGAGGAGATCGATACACACAGTGTAAATTTCGTGCAACTTTTTACTTGCATTAAGGAGGATCGTAAAAATTTAGATGAATTTTGTTCGTCTTTTATGGTTAAGAAAATGTTATAAGTAAACATGGAAAAAGTCACTTGTAACGTTTCTAACCGTAAGACTGATGCTAAGTTGTCAGAAGTACCACAACCGACATTATTGCTGGAGCAAAATTGCTTGATGATTGCTGTCACTTATGCCAGTTACTTCATTGTTCAATTGTTATTATTTATTACAAACATATGTTGTATGTAAAAATTAGTAAACATAAATCAAATTCTAAAAACACAGAATGTTTCCGGTTATTTTTACTATCCAGCGAAATTGTCCTGTGACATAATAATAATTATTTAACAATTAGTCATAGTTTTTTGTTTGTTGTTATGTTATAATTTAATTTAAAAAAATCAGTCTTCTTGTTGACAATCCACAAAACACATTTTGTGGCATTACTATAAACATAACCGTAAGGGATTTGGCGTGAAGATTTTATGTATGTATGTACTATAAACAACTAAAAAAATACAAATTTGTCTTAATACTTCGTATTAAATATAAGACTTAATAAAACATATTACTGATAATCACAGGATTTGGATTCATTGATACTTAGTAATATTTTTAAGATTAATTACTTGAAATTGGTCTTCTTCATCCAATATTGATTCTGAATTTGTGGGGATAATGTAACTTTTATACAAACTCAGTAACTATTGATGTTTGTTGCGACTCATACAAAGTTTTTCCTCAAACGCATATTTCGCAAAACAATAACAGTTTTAGATTCGTCCACAAAATTATATTAAAATTTAATTCTGCCAAATTGTGTCCATTAACTGTTGCCTCTTCCATAGTATCCAGCGTATTTTTTATTACTAGTATATTTATTTCAATTTTTTATTTTGTATTGCCCGTGTAGTCTAGGGATACGGCGTTGAACTTCATGAGGACTGGGTTCGATCCCAGAGTCGAGCTACAAAAAAAATAGAAAATGTGTATTTTCAATTTTCTAATAAAAATAACGTTGCTCGGGATTGAATGCGTGCCCGGTCGGTTATAGGCATGCCACCTATCATATTGTTGAATAGGTTCTCTTTGCCTTCTGCTAGTCGCCGATGCCCTGGTGCCTTTGCCAACTTTTTTGGCGACATGGACGTGAAGGTACTTTTTTTATTTTGTAACAAGGATTTAAAATGTCATATTGCTGGAGTTTTGTCATCTCTTTCACTTTTTTTTAAAGGCAAATTTGTCGCTAACCGAGAGGTTTTTATAACTTCACCGGGCTATAAGCTCTTTCACTTCATAAGGCTCCTCTTCAGCTGTAGCCCAGCAATCGTGACAAAGTCATTCTACCTAAAGTCATTCGTATATCATCTTGCGGTCACTAGCACGTTCGATAACTGAATAGACACTTCTCCTTCATTTTGGGTATGCCACTTCTCCATGAAACGATGAGTCTTGACTGCAATTTTTTTTGCTGTAAGAGAGTATAAAGAGAAAACAATTCAATACCTGTTCTGACCCGCGCAATTGTCAGACCAAACTTTGAAGACTTTTACACCTTCAAGTATGTGTTTTTTTTATAAACTGATAGAGGTAGCTCGAAACTTGGTTTGCTCCACGCTTTGCAACAGCTTTATGCCACTTAAAACGTGTAGAATTTTTAGTCGCCAAACAATACAACGTGAAGTTCAGGGTAGACAACTTTCTTTTAATGTAACAAACAAAGTAAAACACGTGTTTGTTATCAAAGCTTTTTCAAAATCAAGTGAAGATACTAATACCTCCTTATTCAACTTTGTTTCATCTTTATCTATCTGTTTTAAACTCCACGGAGCTGTTTTTAAGCTTTGTTTTAAATAACAATAATAATAAATTATCTTTATTTCACGTAAACCTACAAGACGCACGCACCTGTGACGCGTCTATACAATAATAAATGTACCACCGGATCGGAACGCGGCCTCACACTGAGAAGATCCGGCAAGAAACTCAGCGGCCTTGTATTTTTTTTTATTTTAAAATATGTTTACAATAATAAATGTAATGATATATTATATTTGTAAGAGATTGGCATGAGGAGCAATTAATCCCAAGCCGTCTTATCAGCTAAATGTTCAACAATGTTATAATAACCCTTTTCATTTAATTTACATTTGACACATTTCTCAAATTTATTAATTGGAAGTTCTTTCATATAATTGGGAAGTTTATTGTAGAACTGTACACATTGGCCCATAAAAGAATGGCTTACTCTGTGGAGACGAGACACCTGCGCAACAAGATTATTTTTATTCATTGTATTGACACAGTGTATATCACAATTTCTTTTAAATGAACCTGAATTTCTTTGAACAAACATTAAATTTTCAAAGATATACTGGGATGCTACAATTAGAATTTTGATTTCTTTGTTAAATGTTTGAAATATCTCGATTTCTATTCTTCTCTAGGTGACACTGTATTTTTTATGACAAATATCACAAAGATCTTTTTTAGGTTTTTGAAAGTCAATCTCAAAATTTCTTGTATGTTCGTGTTCTTCTTCATCAAACCATTCGACATGATTCGATACAAAAACCACACGCACGAGACACATTTTAAATACCCTGCAAATATAACTTCTTTGAATCTTTTCTGACGTATGTTATTCTACCATTTAAAAGGATTTACACAAGACTATTCATCTCTTCGTCTATTGTTTGGTTCTTGTGCTGATGTTTGCCACGTTGGTCTAATGACATTGAAATTACTCAATTACACTTTTTCGTGTGTTGTGATAATGCGCTCACTTGCAGATATTATATTTAAAAACATAGTTTTGCACACCTTCACTTTTTCCCCATTTTCATCTGGAAGGAAATAATAAAATGTATTTTTGCGATCATGTGTAAGGCTTCAAACTGGATCTCAGCGATTTGCAGGGCGGCGGCGAAAGCGGCGCGATCTAACACATAGTTTCCTATTGAAGTGAATTGGATGGCAGCGGAGCGGGCAACGGCGCCCGAGTGTCGAGCTTGACGGTTAAAGCGGTGCGATTGAGTTAACGTAGTGCTGTTTGCATTTTGTATTTGTCGATAAATTAACGTACATCGAAGCATTTCGCCGGAGAGAACAACTGCGTACGCCACAACATGAACGCCCTCCGTGTATGGTAGTCGAAGTAGGTCGTCAATTAAAACACACCACATAGTGGGACCCAAAACTGAGCCTTGTGGGCAACGCATCGTGCTCCGTTTCTATGCCACTGCCCTGCCTGCGACGAATCCCACTTGCCTGTCTGTGAAATATGTGTTGATCAGCCGGTATATATTTGGTGGGCAACCCTCCTGTTTGATTTTCAGGAGGAACATCGGCCACCACGCGTTGTCAAATGCACCAGAGATGTCCAGCAAGACCGCTTGCACATACTTGTGAGAGGAAGAACTGACCCGCCCCAGGACTTCGCCCAGGGCGGTTATCGTACTCCTCCCCATCACAAATCCATGCTGCGCGTCAGAAATCTTGCTGTACAGCCCCGGCACACATTTGCAGATGATCCTCTCAAGGACTTTACCCATTACCGGCAGGAGCGTGACCGGTCTATAGGTTAGTGGATCCGTCGCCGCTTTGCCATTACCCATGGGAATCATAACAAGTCTGCCTATCTTCCAAATACGCGGAAAATCATCCTGGCGCACGCACTCCACGTACATGGCAGTGAAGTCGTTCATCGCCGCCTTTCAAGCTACTTTGATGATTCTGGGTGTTAGACCACCTATACCCGGGGCCTTATTTGGCAAACTCATTATGATCCCCCCTACGGTTTCCCTGTTCAACAGTAATGCTTCCTCCCGGGCGTGCCGAGTGGGGACTCGGCACGCCCAAGGCAGCCAACCTTATCTGACAATGGTATGCGTCGTCCTGGGAAGCATCGTCGTCCGGACACATCTCGCGGAGGATACCTACCATAGCCCCTGCCGTATCAACAGCGTATTCCTCGATGAGGTTTAGCCCATTGATGACTCCCGGTGACGGGCCTACCCTACCCAACGCTGTACGATATGCCAGTCCCCAGGGGTCATCATTACCACTGTTGGCGATCCCCTTAAAGAACTTTTCCTCCGCCCCCCCTCATCGCTCATCTATATAGGGCTCGAGCTTCATGAAAGCGTGATCTCGCTCTACCCTCTGTCTCCCCTCCTGCATGCCTGGCGGCCTACAACGCCCGGCGAGCCCGATTATGCGCCCTTCGCAGACGCTCGATCTCCGGTGGCCACCATTCGTACCCCCGGAATCGATCCTTTTTAAAGCCCAGTGTTTCCGCAGCTGTATGCACCAATGGCTTTATGAAATTCTCACTTATCGTCTCTGCATATCCCTTGACACAGATCTGGCCTACCCAATAACCCTACGCATCCTGAAAACGGTCCCAGTCAACTCCGCGGTCCCTAAACCTTCTGAGCTCTTTGCTGCCCTTCCCATTATTAACGCTCCCTGCATTGGAAACTGTCTTTCCCGTTCTTCGACTGAGAACATAATAAAGCGGTGATCACTACTACTGATGTCCAGTAGCACTCGCCAATACAGTACCCTGAGTCCCCGAATAGTGATGATGACACCAATGTTTGACGAACCGGTACTGGACATAAAAGTATGTGGCTGTCCTTCCTCGTTAGCTACGATCAGATCCCTAGATAAGATGAAGGCTTCCATGGCCTCCCTTCTTGCCTTGGCCCCTAGCCCCCTGCCCGATAGGTGTCTGGGGTCACTGTGCCACAGAGACGAATGGGTATTTACGTCCGCTTCTATAATTACAGCCTTCCCTCCAGAGCGTCCAGCACCTTTTCCAAATGACTCAAATGCGGCCCGATCGGATCAGAGTATTGGAAGTATGCTGACACGAAGTGTACTTCCTGTGTTCCGTTTGTGATGTGTATAGTGACACAGTGACTGTTACAGAGATGGTGAAGCATAGTTATTGTAATCCTAGCGTTAAAAATCATCATCCCCGCCTTCGAATCCAGACCTTGTTATATTAGGTACTGCTCTGAACCCTCATTATATTGCTCTTGTACCAGCATTACGTAAATACCCCTTTCTCGAGCTATCTGGGCAGTTTCCCTGGTCGCATCTTTATTACCCCTGTAAATTTATTTGGCCGACGGTTATCCACCCTATACTACTATGGGTTTCACAATCCATAATTAGTGCGTTGTATTGCTCTATCCTCCGCGTACTTACGCGCTGGACATTCGGCTGACATTGTGCGGTGCTCGTCTGGCCTTTTAAAATGATGACAAGTCGCGCACTGCGTTACCACACGCTTGCAGCTATCAGCAGTGTGCCCCTTCACGGCACAGCGGCCACACACCTGCTCCTTGGCACTGCAGTATTTGGATACGTGCCATATGATGATGGATAGATGACGTCCGAGACAGCATCTAACATCTACATAGTTTTTAGCCAGATACCTATCCCAATGGAGATAGATCTTTTTGCCGCTGGTTGGCATCTGACTATGACGATGCTAGCCCGCCCACCCAACCTCCTCCTTTTAAAAGCCACCGCCACATTCTCCCTAAAGCTATCTAGTGTTTGCTCCGCCTTGAAATTCTGTTCCCACAGTGCATCAATAAATACTTGGTTCTCCTGTTCCCCCCCCCCACATTTATTACTGCTACCAAGGGCAACCTCTTGCGTGGCTCAACCGCATTTAGCGTGGGTGGGATTGCCGTCTTCACCCTCTCAACCGCCTCGCGAGTGTTCGCCAGGACAAGCATACTTGCATTGCCCACCTTCGTTATGCAGTCGATCTGCACACCCAGTCGATGCGTTGACCGCGCTCTTAAGCGCAGCCTTGGTTTCCTTCGCCGTTTTTATCGTGGCAGCCTCACCGGTCTCAAAAGGATAAACGGCTATCACCTTACCTTGGTTCGTCGGCTTAGGTTTCATCTGCTGCTTACCCACCTTGAGTACCACCGCATACTGCATGGCTCCTTCCTTTGATTCACCGCCAAACGCCTGCGATGTGAGAACCTGCTGAGTTGACAGCCTGGCCGTCAGCTCAGCCACCTTACCTTCCGCCCGAACTTTAGCCAGTTCTGACTCTGCCAGTCGTACTAGCAATGTAGCAATCACCGACGACATCCTTTCAGTGTTGACTTCGATTGCTGTTATATCCTCCTTACTCAGCTTTGAGGTTCGAGATCTGGTTGCCTGCATCATGCCGGCAGACGCCGCCGTCGAATGGGCCACCAGCTGCGACTTTCCCTTAGAAACTGTAATCGTTTCCGTCTCCATGTCGTCGGTGACCACCAGTGCCTCCGCACGTTGAGCTTCGGTTACGTTAGCTCTAGCCACCAAGAGGTGGCAACGTGGACTCTCATGGCGCTCACCCTAAGCAGCCTAGCCCTCACCGACTCCTGCTCCCCCTCCGCTGAGATAAGGGGTCTCTTGGACCGGTTGGCAGATGCCTTGGCCAGTCCAGTTCTGGCCTCCTCCAAGGGTCGAGCCGGTCCTATACCTCCAGACGGTGTCCTAGAAATTGATTTTCGAGGCAGAAATTTGACACCTCTTCCAGCCATCGTCTTTCTTCTTCCTCTAACCGTTTTAATTTCTCACGCTCCTCTGCTATTTTCTCTTCACTACTTTTTTGTATTGCTTGAATGGCTTCCCTTGATATGGATTTCCCTTTGTCCTTGGTCTTAGCCCTATCACGCGTGATAGCCTAATTCACACCACTTCGAAATTCCCGTAATTAAGGTCTGCTATAATTTCTACACTTACGCCCTGACCAAAATGGTGATACACAAGTGTAGTTCACGTATTTACACACGTACAACAAAACAAAAACAAAGTTTACCAGTTTATAAAAAAAATAAGACCATTTAAATAAAATAATAAATCGTAGTTTCAGTAACTACACTAAGAAAAGAATCTCGGATCTCAGCCACCGCAACGCACATCACTGGCAAACGCTAACACGCCAGCTGTCAGCTGTCATCTGACGTACGACCTCGCAAACGTCAAAGTGTCACTGTCACACATAGCCTAAGAGTCACGCGGTCTCCACGTGCTCAACAAATATAATTTGGTGAGAAACATCCATATTGTTTGGTATTAAAACATAAATAAACATAATAAATTAAAATAGAAAGAAAGCACACTTAAAACTATTCAAATTTTACTTAGCCCAGTATCCAAACACTGCAATCCTTTTTGCAGTCTACTGACATTATTTATTATTAAACACACGTTTAAATAATAAAAGAAACAGGTGTACTAATCACATAATCAAATAAAAATAACCAAAATATAACAGAATTAGAACAGTCGATTTAACGAAAGGAAATTTCCACTGCTCGCATCTACTACACACGCGCGCTCCGTACACGTCCACTCATTACGGCAGTCGGCGGCGAAGAGTCAAAAAATCCAAAAGGGGACACAAGGATATGCATATTTGTTGCACGTGAGTAAAGCCTTGGGTAGTAGTTGGTACCTACTTAAAATAAAAGCTGCTCTAGCACTCAGCTGGCTTACAAACAGGGAAATGATTGGAACCCCATTATGTATTTTTTTATTAAGGAAACACTTGCACTGTTTCACTTCATATATTTAAAAAACATGAAATAGTAACATCAGCTAGAAGTTTCCGCTTTTACAGCATCTTCGGGGCTGTATTGTATAATTGTGAACAACTAAAGTTTAGTAGCAGCATGGCACAACTTTTTAAATTATTTTTATTACGCAAAAAAAGTTAATTAAATTTTTAAAAAGTATTTACCGTGCATACAAAACGTAGGTCGTTTATTATTTAAGGTCTCATCGGACCGTCCACGATAACTAAGTGTCTGGTAAGACGGCAAATTAATAGAGCAATTTTAATTGACATGATTGATCGATTGGCCGTCAGTCGGCACTTGATTGATGTCACCCGACGTTGTAGAGTCAGCGAAACGATCGTTACAAGTCCATTAATTTAATATTAAGATAAAATGTCTATGTAGTTTGATGCTTTCAACACAATAGATTTTTTGCTTTAAATTAGAGGTAAACTGCAGACAGATTTTCAAATGTTAAAAAATACACGCCGCCTGTTGATATCAAAAGTGGTAATGGTTTTTTTTTGTAGATAACACAGCGAACACAACTATCCTAGAGGTAAGCGATAAATTGACCGAAAGACATCATCAGGTGCGTCTCAATGTACTGTGGTTGAAGTGTAAGGCCAATCATACAAGTCTAACGGATCGGTACATGACAAAGTCATTATGATGGCAACCCGGGCAATTGCTGCACAGTATTTTTTATTTTAGCACTTGCCCTGTGCTTGGGATAAATTTTAAAGAAAGAAAAAATTTCGCCCCAGACAGGATTTGAACCTGTAACCTTTCGTCTCAAGCCGACGAATGCTCTAACCAATTGAGCTGCTGAGGATTCAAGTCCCGTGGCGAAATTTTCAATTCCTTTCTAACCCGTTAACGCAGGTAGTTATGTCCTATAGATACACAATTCTGAGTACCCACCAAATGAGTTCATCATTACAGATGAAATTCACATTTTAGTAGCTCAATTGGTTAGAGCATTCGTCGGCTTGAGACGAAAGGTTACAGGTTCAAATCC
>NJDC01001327.1:102334-123017 GCA_002245475.1 Calephelis virginiensis
AGAAGCCCACGAGCTACCCGCGTCTATCTTCACAGAACCGATGGCTTAAGGACATTCTCGGTAAGTCAACCCCTCGGCAATATTTGTATGGTACAGATTTTTATGAATATAAATTGTTTAATATTAACGAACAATTACTTATCGTTGACACAATAACATACTCATATATTATCCTACTAAGATATTTTAATAATTATAATTGTACCTGTTTTTTTACACACTTTTTTAGTATATTTTTATTTATTCGTTCTAAGTATAGCTATAGTTAATTGTTTTGTACACGATGCCTTCCATTTTATTTTCACAGCTTAATTTTTTTTTGGATTGGCTGGAATTTCTTTAGTTAGAGATAAGCTCGCCTTTTGTGCATTTTTAACTTCTCGTGTATTTTGTGTATTTTAATTTTTGTGTGCAATAAAGTGTTAAATAAACAATTTTATTTATACAATTTTAATAGGTAACATGCAAAATTCCCCCAGGAATGTAGGTAAAATGTTATTTTTATTCAAGCTGTGTTTTAATAGTTTTTCATGACTTAGTAACAGTTGTTGTACCTATTTAACTAATAATAACATATTAACTAGACCCAGATGTTAGGTTATTTTAACCGATTACGATTTTGATTAAAACATTGTTATGTAGGTACCTAGGTTTGAATTTTTTTTAAAACAATTTAACATGAAATACATAGTTGTAGGTATTGTGTATACCACACGTAGTCAATTCTAACCTGAAGGTAAATATTACATTGGTAGTTAGGCGTCGCGGGATTACAGTCACGGCGAGCGTATTCGTGCACTGTGATCAGCTGACAGCGTTCGTCGACCTCAAGCGTTTTATCGACCTTAAATATTTGTGGTCTTTTATTTATTTTTCATTTTAGATTTTTCGTTATTTTTTACATGACTAGACACGCATTCCGAGCCCATGGTTGAAATATCGTTAACTAATTTGAGAAAGCCCTGTATATACTTCGTTCTATCCGGGTGTTCCTTGACACTTCTTAACGATTTTTAATAGTTTTATGGTATCGTACTACATGCCAAAAAAATATTGACCTATTGTTGTTACTTCAAAACTGTGTAAGAGTTGCTGATATGATTTACAAATGTATTTACAAATATTAGGACCAGTTCGTCATTTTGTATTAATTGTTATAAATACATATTATACATTTCCTTCGTATTAGTCCGGGTCCTCTTTGTAAAATAGACAATTTGCCGTCCTTTCTGGCAGCTCGTAAGAGACACTCACTCACTCACTATTAGTAGAGTGTTGTGGAGCAACTTGTCCGGGTAGGGATCCATCGCTTTACCTGTTACTGCCGCCAAAATAACGATGTCTTGTTCCGATCCGGAGGGCAGGGTAGCCGGTAGACTTGCACAGTTGGCCTAACACGCTGGCCACAGGACAGTGACGTACCTGTAACATCTATGGTGTCTATAGGCTGCGGTTTTCTCTTACTATCAGGGGAGGCGCGTACTTGCTTGCTGTTTTTTTGCCATAAAATATATAGACTACAAGGTAAACATTATCATTGTAAGTCTTGATGTGAGTGTGATAAAGACGATAACGGTCGTTTTGTTGCACACTTACTAGTATAATTTTAATTTATACCTTTTCTTTTAACAATAGTTTCTATATTTTTAGGTAATAGAATTAAAAAAAATACCTTTAGTGCTGTTGGGTTAGTTTGTACTTGATATTTCTAAAGACTTTTAATTTTTTCCTCGGAAAACACGTCTGGTCCTTGACTTGGCCTGAGAGATACCTACCTACGAAATAGAGACTAGGGACTATCTGAATTAAATTGAAGCTTTCCTCTACTCTTTATTGGAACATGACAATGGAAAACACTAAAGTTACACGTGAGAGCAATGCATGCAAAACGTATTAGAATACTATGACGTAGTTGCGCTCATGGTGTTAGTGTCATAATAAGTATAATTATCAGGCGTCTGTTGACCTTCCAAAAAGAAAGAAGCCTTGACAGAAGGGCGGACCCAAGATAAGGAACAGAGTGACAAGATAGGAAATAAACACACGTCTCTCGTGATGTTAAGAGAAAACCGTGGCCTATAAACAGCCTACATGATGAATGTGCGACGCTGGCTTTTGACCGAGGCCAATTATGCAAGTTTATAGACTACTCTGTCCTTCTAACCGGAATATAACACTCTAATCATAGTGGCAAGAATAAGGAAGATGGTCAATCCCGGTCCTACCCGGACGCGTTGAAGCACTTCACTGTACCAACAGTGGTCTTGTTGGTAATAAGACATTTCACCTTTGATCGCCTCTTAAGAGTTGCCTGGCAGTAAAGCAGATGGTCTTTTTAACCGACTTTGAAAAAAGGAGGAGGTTTCTCAATTCGACCGTATACATATTTTTTTTTATGTGTGTTCGCGGATTTTCATATATTTTTTTTTGTTGTAAAGGAGATATTTCAAGGGTGGTACCATGATAAGGAAACCAGGATCTGAAGATGGCATACTGCAGAAATTGAGGGAAAATTACAAAAATTGTAGAAGCGACTAGTGCGTTTATTTATTCTTTGAACAAGTATTTTAAAGCCCTAAAATTTCAAGAAAGTCTGGAGTCTCTCTGATAATGGAGCCAAAAGACAGTCGAGGGAGCAGCCCCTTAACAGTTTATCGCAATTACCTTGTGTTTGGGTTTGATTAATTTCTATTGATGACAAATTTATCCCTAGATGGGTTGTGACTGTCATTAGGGGTCTGATGATGAAATTGAAGGACAGTCAAGGGAATTCCTCAATGGTTTACAGCAGTTACAAATTTGTCACCCAAATGGGCTATAAGTGCCATTTATTTATTTCCTCATTGGTTTCCATCTTGGTCCGGGCTCTTTTGCAGAATAGATCATCTGCCTTTCTGCCAGGTAGCTAGTGAAAGGTGAGCATAGACTTACCGTCAGTAATACCGTGACACCTGACTCTACCACCTGTAGAGGTTCGCAGCGTTTCGCCCGGATTGGTACCACCGCCTTACCTATTCCTGCTACCATGACTTCATGACGTGATCCGGTACGGAGAATAAGATAGCCGGTAAACTTACTTTTGCTCGAGGCCTAACATCCCGGCCTCAGTTTAGCAATGCACTTTTACTGCCTTTGGCGTGTGTCTTTAGGCGGCGTGAATTTCTTACCATCAGGAAATCCGAATGCTTGTTTGCCTTTCATTCGTTGACAAGCACAAACGGAATGAAAATACATAGCATATACTTTCAGCACTCTGCGGCATTACTATGACGCTTGGCATCGGCTTCAAACAGACAGATAGATAGCATATACATATAATATTGTATAAAGAATCATAGGTTTAGGCGATTATTGTTACTGTGAATAAAAATTTAATTTTGTAATATATTGGTTGTCGTATACTTGTAGAATATAAAATACACGTATATATAGGTAATTAATTGTACCATACAAATATTGCCGAGGGGTTGACTTACCGAGAATGTCCTTAAGCCATCGGTTCTATGAAGATAGACGCGGGTAGCTCGTGGGCTTCTGGAGTCGAATCGGGCACAATATTCGGCAGCTATTTCTAGTACTTAATCCATAGGGGGACTGGTTCAACTTTCCATAGACACAATTGTTATCATGTAACGCACTTTGCTAATTAGGTAAATAATTGGACGGAAGCACACACGGCGGTGGTTAACGTGTCCCGTACGCAGTTCGAATTCAACTGATGTTTAGTGTTGCCCGATGCGTAGATGACGGACAGACATCTCAATTTGTCTACCTCGGCATTGTAACAAAAAATAGATCCGAAGTATTTTGAATTATCCAAATTGTGCTATCTTATTTTAAAAATATGAAAAAATACAAAAATAAAAAATATAAATTAAAATAATCTGTTTCTGTACGAAACATTAATATAAGTAAGGTTTAAGTGTAGGTTAAATATTAATACCTAATGATTAATATGTAGGTACATACATTACTTTTGTCTATAGTCTAAGTGCAGTTTATTTTTCGCTTTTTAGTAAAGTTTTCTATCATTGAGCTTAATTTTTTTATTAATGTTAAGTTTTTTTAGTTTACTGTTTGAAATTGGTTTTTTTTGTCAAAAAATATTTTATTAGGCCAAAAGTGTCATAGATTTTGACACGTAACCTAACGAATTTAATCTATTGACCGCCTCGATGGTCGAGTGGCTAATTTACACGCCTAACTACACCGACCAATCGCGAGGCTCGGGTTCGATTCCCGATGGAGCAGGCATTTGTGTTATGATCATTTAGACGTCTGCATTTCCGGGTCTAGGGATTTAATAAATTTATTCTGGTATCTGTTTAAGTATTTCTATGTATTAGTATCGTTGACTGACACTAATTTGCTTACTTTGGGATTAGATTCAATTTTTGTAACTTTTCCAGAGGATATTTATTAATTTACCAGTTCAGTTCATAACTTAGTTTCATAACTTTTATATTACAACTAAGCGATTAAATCCGAGACTTTGTCAGCGTAGAATAAAATATTTTACAACTTTTGCATTATAATTCTTTGGGCGTAAATTTATAAAATAATCAATGTTTGAACTCGAGTTTTCAAATATAGGCATATCAAATTTTATCGAAATCGGTACAATAATTTAGCCTTGGAAGCGTAAGAGTTAGACAAAATTTAGATTTCATAATATAAATATGGGTAGCTATTTTAATTACAAAGAGTTAATAATTTAGTGGAAAATTTAATGTAGGTAATAACTACAGCCATACTGACGGTTTTTATTGATATAGGTATGATTAATTATTTAGCAAACACAGATTATTTATCAAATACAAATTATCAAAAAAACAAATCCCTTTGAAACAGTTCTAAATTACTATATTTTTATTAAAAAAACGGTTGTAAGAAAATGTTTTTCATTGATAATTTTAGAGAAAATTTTATATAATAGACACTAATCCAAAATTGTTCGCATAATAAAAATAATCTATCACTTATACCTATGTCCTATTTACTAATAGATTTGAAGTCGGTGCCTATCCAATTTGATACTTAGTTATAATATAATTAGGTATTAGTTAAAGGATCAGCACCGACTTCAAACCTATTAGTATGTGCTATTGCACATATAAGTAATAGGTAGTATATAATTAATATTTAATCTTTAATACTTTTAACTTTTAGTTTTGAAGTCGGTTTTAATTAACGTAGTTATTATTATTTACACTGAGTTCACACTGAGTACCCTAAAAAAACACAGAGAAATCTTAAAAAGATTTTTAAAGATGGGAAAGATAGATACGCTAGTCAATTTGTTAAGAATATTTAAACTCGCTGCTACCTTTATAAAATGCAGCCTTAATTTTTTTAACATTGGCAAAATTTTAAGGTGATTTCATTACAATTTATTCAATAGATTTCACGAGTTTTACGATAAATTTAAATTCAGCAATGACTTGACATCTATAAATGGATTTTCAGAAAATTAAAAATATAGAAACACTGACTGAGCTCAGCAGTATATGCCGTTAAGAAACTGGGACAGTAGCCGATGTTGACACCGCTAGGATTGTTTATTTTAGTTATTTTCATTATATATGTAGAATTCTTCTCTGGGGGAGTTCTGCCGATGTAAATGCTATATATTTTTTTACAAAAGAGGGCCATATGTGCAAATTATAACTTAGGCTCAAGCGTTTCCCTAAGAGAAAAATTAAAAAAAAACTAATATTCTAACTGTTTCTTTCTTTAATTCTTTATTGCACACAAAAAAATCAAAAAACAAGTACATATGTAAAATTATACAAAAGACGAGCTTATTTCTAAAAGAAATTTCTTGCAGCAAAACCCAAAATAAAGAGAATGCATAAAAGAAATGTAGAACATACAGTGCACAATACAAAAGTATAAAAGTACAAAATACAAACTAAATTACTAAGAATTTACAATTCATTTTAAAGAAATCGTGATATATATAACGTAAATACGAGGAATAAAAACAATTTTGCTGTGCATGTGTCCAGTCTCCACAGAGTGAGCCATTCTTTCATGGGCCAATGTATACGCTTTTACACCAAGCTTCCCGAGTATAATATGAAAGAACTGCCATTAAATAAATTTAAAAATGTGACAAAGTGAAATTGTATAAAAAAGGTTACTATACCATTGCTATATATCTATCGGATAAGAGTGCTTGGGATTAATTGCTCCTCATACCCATCTCTTACTAGTAATAATTTTTGATGTAATAATAATTGATTTGTATAGAGTAAGGAAAAAAGACAAGCCCGCTGAGTTTCTTGACGGATCTTCTCAGTGTGTGACCACGTTCCGATCCTGTGGTAGTTTTTAGTATTATATAGACTCGTCACAATTGCCTCTTGTAAGGTGAATGTGAATAAAAATATTTTCTATTCTATTCTGTGCTCTGGTACATATGGTCAAGTAGCCGATAGGCTTGCACGATTGGTCCTCCACCTCAAACATAAGACGGTGACGCACCTTCAACATCTATAGTGTCTATAGGCCATGGTCGTCTCTTACAACTGCCGCTGTATTAACATATAGAAAAACATTGATAGAAGAAGGCGTTACTATATAGACAACAGTATAGAAAAACATCCATGTGGATAGAAACCCAGCAATCGTCGAAAATTAAAATAGACATGTGTTTTGTGAAACATTAACATTAAATTTTATGTAACTTTGATTCCCTCGTAACACTATATTTGAAACTATCAGCGTGAATAAGATTACCAAAAATTTGCGAACGACGGTACGGATCTAGTTTCGATATATCTAAAGTAAATAGGTAACACCTACATATTTAGTTCTCTAATTAACGCCTACTTACAACGTTTCTCACCTTCATATTAAATTGGTGTTAATTAAGTCTAACATACTCGTTTAAATCATTTTAATTAATATTCAAATACGTTAGTTTCAAGTTACAAAATTCTTACGACTGCAAATAATATACGGACAATGTTAAGTTGTTTACTAAGAACCTTCGTGGTCGGGTCAAGGCGGCAACGACTATCCGTGGTTATGAATATCTTTTCCTAATACCTATAGATAAATAAATTATGCATCACGTTATTTGTCCGCGATCGACTACCTACCTTAAATTTTCCCAACGTTTGCTTTTTGATCTAACTTTAAAGACAAGACAAACAGCTAGTACTTATATATTTTAAATTAACTATCCAAAAGTTTTATTTGACTGTTAGGTTTTAGTACTATTTTAATTATGCGCTTCGGCTATATTTATCAAGCTTCGGAAATCTGAATGTATTTTGAAGATATCTAGAGTAGTGATTACATAATTAATCATTTTGCTTTAACGTAGATTTTTAAATTGGCTGACCAGCCACTTTAAAAATAAAATTAAAAAAAAGTATAAAGTGTAAAACAAGTAAAAAGTGTAAATTCGAAGCGCATAATTTAAATAGTAGTACTGTAGTTTGTTGTGAGAGCTTTCAAAACTGTGCGTTATTATTTTAAATCTCTTTTACTCTTTGCCAGCTTAATATTTACCGCGTAATATTTCCAGGGAAGTGTTCGTGATTTTTCCAGTGCACATTTAACATCTACCAACCAACCGAGAGGGTTGGATTTGATTACCGACGGGTGCAGGCATTTGTGCCATGGAGATTTAGATATTTGCATCTCTGAGTCTGGACGTATATCAAATTTATTCTACATGATTTGGGATGAGATTCAATTGATTGCTATTATTCATGCAAAAATGTTATAAATATCAGCTCAACAGTTTAACCCTGGGAGCATTTCAGACAAGACTATACAATAATTAAGTGAAAAGAGATATCATTTCAACATGAAATACCAGCATATTCATGTACTAGTATGTGAATATATATTGACGAGACTCGTGAAAGCTTATTTCAAAGTTTTGTTGTGTGAACTTTCTGAGAAAAACGAATCACTAACTTCTTTAACTTTATTTCTTCTTTTGTTTGATACAAAAGTGATGAAATGGAGCGTAACATACCAATACCGATACATAGATACTAAACAAAACGTTAATTAAAAAAGATACAGACGCAAACGGGGAAAGGTCATGTTCCCGTCTTGGTCCGAGTTGACTAAGTAAGCTTGAATTGATTATCATTGTATAAATACGCGTAGTAGATAGACAAACGAACTATTCATAGTTCGATCACGATTATGTGAATTGTTTAATTTGAAGATGTAATATTTTCACGAAACAAGTCCAACATCATTTTTATCACAGATCAACACGTACGACAAAATCGGAAAAAAATATTTAAGAAACCGAGCGATAGCAGTAGGGCCGCTGCTCCAATTAGCTGTTTCTCCAATATTTCCAAACTCAACAGCATTCTGTGTACCGCTTTTCGACATCACTTGTTTAATCCATCTGCTAATGGACTGAGTTGCTTTTTTCCATTCTGTTTCATTTCAATTCCATTTATTTTGTTGGTGTAGGAAAATTAGAAATGTTTTTCATAGTTTTCCTTTTTTCTTACATTTTAAACTTTCCCTGACCTTACACCAAAACCAAAATTAGCCAAGTCGGTCTAGCTGTTCTCGAGTTTTAGCGAGATTAACGAAGAGTAAATTATTTTATATATATAAGAAGATTTATAGTATTTGCTAGTCTTGTGTAGACACATACTTGGGCTTATTAAACTTTAACTTATTTTAAGTAAATGCTTAGTACACTCATCACACCATATTGAAACTAAACACAAAAACGACTGCTATGAAGTGAGCCATTTTTATTAAATTGCTCGGTTAAAAAATATTAAATGAAATTTTAGAACTATTGAAAAAATAGAAAATAAAAAATAAATAATAAAAATAAATAAATAATAAATAGAAAATGGTAGAGGCGGCCCGGCATCCCGGCCTTAGGTTGGCAACGCACCATTACGATCTTTGGTGTCTCTAGGTGGCGTGAATTTCTTATCACCAGAAAATACTTCTTCTTGTTTGCCTTCCAATGCTATAAAAAACAACTTCAAAAGTACCATCTTTTCAAACATCTCTTACGTAAGTTGGATGGAGTTAAGCGTGGTATTTTGGTAAATTGGTCATGGTTGCATAATATGTGTATATTGTACATATATATAAATTGCATAATAACGCATCTTCGCTTTTCGCATTTTTTTGAATTTGATTAAGGATTTAAGTAATGAAAGATTGTAAAACAATCTATAATAATAATAATAAGAATTTGACAGTTCACCTAACTAACATTATATAAAACAATATGCAAATATTATGCAGAAACACATATTGTCATGATAACGAGGAAAAGGAGAGACAACGCACATACTCCACCGCAGTCTATCGCACCGAGTGGCTCCACGTCGTCAGAAGAGGAATACGCTACACCTCCAGAATACGACGTGTCGAGCAGTGACGATAGACCGCCGCCTCCAGCGCCGAGCCGAGCACCTGCACCGCGCCGAGGGAGGTCGCCACGGATGCGCCTGGGACCGGCGGGACCATCAGCCCCGCAACCGGCAGCAGTGCGCCGCATGAAATGGACTTCATCAATTAATGAAAACATCATGCGAGCGTACTACAGGGCTATAGAGGGGGGAACCAATCTCACTGCGTATCGTTCCCGTATGTTGTCTCTGTTCCAGGACCTTGAACCAGGAGTAAACGTTAATGTACAACGACTCTCGGATCAGGTACGGTTCATTCAACGAAGTCGAGTGTTGGATGATTTTGTGCTTGAACGGCTTCGCTCAGAAGTTACTGTGTCTGCGGCCATCGCCGAACGTACCCGTCCGGGAATCCAATCACTGTCTGTTCCTTCAGTGACGGGGTTACTAGGTGGTGTCTCTGATGCGGTGGACGTAGAAATAACAACCGTAAGTATCCAGGAACATGAGCTATTGAGGAGGACTTTGGAAGAAACGATTCTGGAATTCAAAAACATGCCGATAAACGACAAACCGAGATTACCACGTTTTCCTACGCACAGACATAATATGGCAATAGTGATGACTTTAGATTGCATGCTTGACTCATACCTATCGTGTTGCCCAGATCTAACTGATACACATTCGATCCTGTATTGTGCGGCTTTGGCGGCAAGTCGTGTAGCTCGTGTCAGGTTCCCTGAAACTGGCCGAGACATACGGCCTGCTAATGCTACGCCAGCATGGCAAGATAGGATGGAATGACGTATCAACGCAGCTAGAGTCATCATTGGTAAACTTATTTGCTTCAGATCGGGAAACATTCGCCCGAGAGTGATGCGTTATGTGATACAAACCTTTGCTGGCAAAGGTGTAAGAAGATCCGATTACATGTCTTGTGTCACAGAACGCATTGACTATCTGAAGCAAAAAGTGTCTGCGTGGGCAAATCGGGTTCGCCGTTATAAAGAACGTATAAACAGGTATCACCAAGTGAAAAGAGGTGTATAGGAGTTGGGAGGGATCCACTACTGGCGTGGGTGATGGGCGGGTGCCCAATATGAACGAAATGTCTACATTTTGGAAAAGTATTTGGTCCGTGCCCGTTGCTCATGTTAGTGGTGAGTGGATGAGCATTGTTGAGCGCTCGTGTGAATTATTACAACCTATGGCAGCTGTTACTATCAATCTTGAGGACGTAATGGAAGCGGTCCGTTTGACACATAATTGGAAAAGTCCGGGACCAGACGGAATACATAATTTTTGGCTGAATTGGTTGCGTTCTTCACACGCGCGCTTAGCTGCTCAATTCCTAGAGGCCATCGAATCTAGATCTGTCCCATCTTTAATGACAACAGGAGTCATCTTTTTACTTTATAAATCCGATAGTACCATGGATCCTAAAAACTTTAGACCTATTACGTGCCTACCTACAATGTATAAACTACATACATCCATTTTGACCTCAAAATTAAATAAGCACCTATATGCAAATAATATTTTAGATCCTGCTCAAAATGGATGTAGGGTTGGGTCTCGTGGTACTAAGGAGCTACTCCTCATTGACATGGCTATTGACCAACAGGTTCGCAGAAATCGGAAAGGTCTTTCCACCGCCTGGATTGACTATAAAAAGGCTTACGATTCGGTACCGCATACATGGTTGGAACGAGTGTTGGAACTGTACAAAGTTGATACAGTTCTAAGCTCATTTGTGGTTTCATGTATGCGGCAGTGGACCACGGCTCTTTGTCTCCCAGGAGGTGGAAGGAATCTTTGCATTTCCGAACCCATAAGGATTGTGCGGAGCATTTTCCAAGGTGACAGCTTGAGTCCATTGTGGTTTTGTCAGGCTTTAAATCCTTTGAGTACATTACTAAGATATTTAAAGCTAGGTTATCGGTTGCGTAGAGGAGGTGAGACTATTTGTCATCTTTTGTACATGGATTATCTCAAGTTATTTGCATCAAATAAACCAGACTTGTTGTCACTAACTGATGTAACACATACATTTAGTAGTGACATTAGGATGGAGTTTGGCGTAGATAAATGTGCGGTTGTACATGTGCCGAAAGGGAAGGTTGTACAGAGCGACTATTTACATCTTTCAGAGACAATATCTCTCAGATCTCTCTCCGAAACCGAAACTTACAAATATCTTGGTATACCAGAGGTTCTAGGTATACTGGATCGGGAAGTTAAACAGCTGGTGATAGAACGTTTCTTTGGTCGCTTGAAAAAAATGTTGAAAAGCCTTTTGTCAGGGGGTAATAAGGTGCGCGCTTTCAACAGCTGGGTGATGCCTGTTTTATTATACACCTTTGGCATATTAAGATGGACTCAAACAGAGCTAGACACCCTGGACCGAAGAGTCCGTAAACTATTGACGACATATCGCATGCATCATCCACGCTCATCTGTGATGAGATTGTATATTCCTCGGAAATGTGGAGGACGTGGCTTCCATAATTCCAAAAACCTTCATTACCGTGAAGTATACAATCTTAGAGAATACTTCCTACACGTTGAGTGTGAAATGCATAGTGATGTAATGTCAGTGGACAATGGACTGATTCCGCTCTCCTTAGGTAAAGAGAACTGGCATAAACCGATGGTATTTAGTACTCAGGATCGCTTGAATGTATGGAAGAGCAAAGAACTACATGGTCGATTTTATCAGGTTCTTTATGGACCTGATATTGATACACTAGCATCCGTATCTTGGTTACGATTCGGTGACCTCTTTGGGAAAACCGAAGGTTTTGCTTGTGCAATTACTGATGAGGTTGTCAAGACGAATAACTATCGGAAATACATCATGAGGGATGGCACAGTTGACATATGTCGAGCGTGCCATCGTCCTGGTGAGTCTATTAAGCATATTATTTCCAGTTGTTCTCATCTTGCCAACGGCGAGTACTTGCACAGACATAACCAAGTAGCCAAGATTATCCACCAGCAGCTTGCTCTTCGATATGGACTTGTAGGTATTGAATTGCCTTATTACAAGTATACACCGGAGCCAGTTCTTGAGAATAGCCATGTGAAGCTCTACTGGGACCGATCTATCATCACGGATAGGACTATTGTCGCCAATAAACCTGATATCGTGCTGGTAGATCGTTTGGAGCGCCGGTCTTTTTCTTGTTGATATCACTGTTCCGTGTGACATTAGCCTCGTGAAAGCTGAAAAGGAAAAGTTGACAAAATACATAGACTTAGCTCACGAGGTTACTGACATGTGGGATGTTGACTCAACAATAATTGTCTCGATAGTCGTGTCAGTAAACGATCTATAAGCGAAGAGTCTCGACCAACATCTTAAGAGACTCGCACTTCAACCCTGGGTTAAGGGCCGAATTCAGAAGGCAGCTATTTTGGGGACGGCACGCATTGTGCGGAGGTTCCTCACTCTGTCGCCTTGACCACTGACGGTTTAGTTTTAAGACCACCGTTTTTGGTAACCTGTTTTTTATGTTTATATTTTTAATATTATTTTTTTTATGTTAAATGTATAAACGTAGGAAATAAGAGATAGTGAAAATAAAAGATAAAAATAATAATAAATATTCCTGAACAAGTCACAAGAATTGAATCTAACCTCAAAGTAAGCAAATTATATGCTTGTGTTATGGGTGTTAGTCTACGATACTAATACATAGAAATACTTAAATAGATACCAGAATAAATGTAATAAACACCCAAAATCGGAGATGCAGACATCTAAATGTTCATCACACAAATGCCTGCCCCCGTCGGGAATCGAACCCGAGCCTCGCGGTAAGTCGATGTAGTTAGGCGAGTACGCTAGCCACTCGACCAACGAGGCGGTCATGCCATCGACATTCTATCAGCAGATTTTCAGAAGATCGCAAACGTGCATGATACCATTGACTGATTAAGTATCGAACCGCAATTATTATTATATGTAAGATTTATATATTATATATTCGATATATAATCAGTCTTCTGGACTGAAAAAGACTCGGCATCAATTTCAACGGCGATTACATCACTCACCATCGATTCGCAGATAATATCGTGGTCATGGCGGAATCTCTGGAAGACTTGAGCAAGATGCTCGATGACCTCGATAGAGTTTCCCAACCGGTGGGTCTTAAGATGAACTTGGACAAGACGAAAGTCATGTTCAACGTTGACGAGACTTGGCTGTTAAATGTGGGTCTCTTAAATAAGCTCAAAGTCGCACAGCGTGCTATGGAGAGAGCTATGCTTGGTGTTCCTCTCGGATAGATTTGATCCGTAATACGGTGATCAGCAAGAAAACGAGAGTAACCGACATAGTCCAGAAAGTCAGCAAGCTGAAGTGGCAATGGGCAGGCCACATTGCACGCAGAACCGACAATTGCTGCGGAAGAAAGAAAAACAAGTGTCTTCACGCCCATACGCCCGAAGAGGTAGGCAGAGGTACAACCAGGGCACCCACGATTAGCTGAAGACACTAAGTCCCACAATGTGATAGGTGGCAAGCCTATCGCCAACCGGGCACATATCCTATCCTGCGAAACATTTTTTTAAATTAGGAAATTGGAAAAACACAATTTTATTTTTGTTGCTCGACCCGAGATTTGAACCCGGGACCTCATGCAGTCAAGTCTAACTACCGAACCGCTAGACCACAGAGGCGATACAAGTCTACAAGCAATACAAGAGGGGGAGTCGCTGGTTACAAACGGCTGGTGATCGTGACTTGTGGCGCTCTTTGGATGAGGCCTATGTCCAGCAGCGGACATCTTCCGGCTGATGATGATGATGAATATTAGAGTGCCCACCTATCACTAGTTTACAAAAAAAATAAACATGTAACACTAAATACTATTGAGAGGTTTGTTATAATTAGTACGAGATAGAAATATTGAAATATGTTACAAAGTTATAATTATTTACAAGCAAAATTCAAAAATAATTTGTTAAACATTACATACAAACATAAAGGTTGTGAAACTTTTATTTTTTATTTTTGGGATATGTTTTACATGTAACTATAATTTTACACTTATTTCTTACAAAATCTATTTCTGAAAAGAGTAGTCTAAAGCGATACGAAGTAATGTTACTTGTAAAACTACTCACTCACAAAATAATTGTTACCAATCTTGAAAAAAATTTACAATGTACTCGAACGTGACAACTTATCATAACTCACTCACTGCATATTATGTATACATTACTTTTCTAGTAGACACAAACCTTTTATCATTCATCTTACAAATATGGTCAAATCTGTAAACATGTCGCGGGTCCACATCTGTTGTCGACCTAATACGTTCCATTGATGCCATAGAACATTATGTATCGCACCTATTGTTCTCAAAGTGCTTCCCTACCGGTGTCACCCCGCCCAGATGTGCTGCTGATATATTATCCGAGACCATTGCTGTAGCCAGCATTTGAAACACGACAATACATTTTTGTTACATCGCTTATTGTTTTCTACAGACTTCGAAAAAAGGATGAGGAGTAGATAATTTCGTAAGTTATGTATAAGTTATGTTCGAACATATATTTTTTATGTATGTTAATCGATTTCGCATTCATTTATGACCAGTTTTTTTATTTTTTTTTATTTTAAAGAGCGTGCCTTTGAAGTGATCCCATTGCCACCAAGTGTGGATCTGATTATGGAATCTCAGTGAGACGAGAAAAATACCTAATTTTTCTGTCCCTCAAAAAATTTGTTATTGTGAACGAAGTAGGTTTTACAGTTTTACTGCGGTTAAATTATATATTGATTAGTATTATATGTTTTTAATTTTAACTTCTCTCTATGTATTGCCTCTGTGGTCTTTTGGTACACTAAATGTGATTTCGTGTGCTGTTCTTTAGTAGGGCAAATCACAATGTGCTCTTTTATAAAAACGACGACAGTCCAAAAGTGGGCGATCTTTGCCATCTATTATATGGAGTCATTGAGTCATCTTTGGCTAATTGTAGGTGACCTCGTTGTAAATTCATCTATTCCTGATGGATTATTACATCTATATCTATGTAGGTATGTTGTACAAAAAATGCACCACTGGTAAGCCCATCGAGTTTGGTCTCGTTAGGTTTGTCTTTATTTTTTGCATTTTGGGGCAGTTATATTTCAACATATCCATCAACGATATCGGAAATTGTTTGATGGAGTTTAAATTATTAATTGTCGATGATGATTTCAAATTTTACGGAAAAAACATTCAGCAGAGGATTCACAGGCGCTGCAAAGGGATCTAGATGATCTGAGGGCAACGCATTGCCCCCCTCCTTATACATTGAGAAGCAAATATTGCCATACTGTCGTATACTAGAACCACTTCGCCTCACTTTCGGACCCCTTATTCGAGAATCTTTGAATGACACCAAAATGCAAAAATTTTCGTCATCTATAATAGTAAACTATAATCAAATACTTAAAATGCAAAATTTCAAGTCTGTAGGTCATTTATTTGAGAAGTTAAGCGAAAGCAAGGTGTCGCATTTAGGACACTCACTTATGATCAGAAAAATAGAACTAGTACATCTCATAAACTTAGGGAGCTGAAATTTCGTAAAAAGTTAAGGCTTAATGACTATATAACGGGAAAGCTGTAAAAACTAGGATAATCCAAGATCTGGAGTACCTGGTGACCTTGATTAGAAAACACAAGAGCCCAAACAAACTGTTAAATATATTATCGACATTTTGTCTTCGTTGGCTCATTCATTTGATGTCGAAAATCAAAGGCCTGAAGTATCTAATGAAGAAACCTCAGCTGGTCTCAGCTATATTAAATATATGGTAAAAAGGGGTAGCACTCTGAGAGTGCCTGCAAAAATGAAAATTCGAGTATTAACATTGAGCATTTTTGATATTTTGGAATGATTAGGGAATAATTTTGCACGAATTGCTTTAATTATTAGTATGAAAATACTGTCATTAATGTGGTAGAATAAAATATTAATTTATTGCGCTATCGTACACAAACATGACAACACGAAAATTCGCGGAAGCATCCTGTGCCGTATTACGAATTTTCGATCAGGTTACGTGTCCTGACGCGAGCATAGAAGTTTTCACCCATTCCAGAAAAAGTGACCAACGCCGCTAAAGAGATTTTCACTTCAAAAATCCACTGTCATTGCTAAATTCCAGCGTAGTGAGACACTTTTTCTAATTTAATATAGTCTTTAGCGTGCCACTGCTGGGCGAATGCCTCCCTTTCTGCCTTTAATACGAAAATAAATAAAATTAAAGAAAAACTCTTTATAAGACTAGACTGGCTTTTATACGTATACCAACAAGTTAACTAAAAGAAATTGCATTTGAGATTAGAATCTATAATTGTCTTGTGTTCTAAAACGCTACGGTCTAGAATATTTGAGCATTGTATGGAACCCACATTATGATATCTGTACGAATCGCTTAAAGTGTGTACAAAAACGGTTTTTACGGCAACTGTCCTATAGTTGCAACTTGACCCGTAATCTGCAAGACACGAGGATTGCTTACAACATTTCCATCTCAACTCGAACATCTCGAACGAGGTCGTCATCGAAGAGCTGCTTTACGTCATGTTTCTGTAATAGCTCATTGGTGGAATCGCAAATACCCCTTAGCTTTTGTATAAAATTAAAATTTTGTTTCCTAAGAAATCAAATCAAATATATTTTATTGTTTCAAATATGGTACATTGGTTCTTATAATTTTAACGTCGTGTCGCAGTCTCACACATGTGTTACATTGTTATAGAATGCAATTTCGCACAGTAACTATAGCAACTAAATAGTGACGAATCCCATTAAATTATAAATTAAAATTAACAAATCACAATTTGATTTCAAGCTTGACAAACCAAATTATTCATTAAAATAATAATACCCAATCAAATTTATTTGCTAATTTTGTAGTTGATGATATTTTAATAATACTAATACTTATTTTTGGTAAATAAAAATTTGGTAACCAATAAAAGTATTCCAATTATTCATTAAATTTTACATATCAATATTTGCAAAAGACATACATTTTTTTTGATTAAATAATTTGTGTATTATTACGTTCACAAATGTTTACTAAACTAAACTCTCAGTATACGTATTTGATTTTTTTAATTATTAAAATTCTAGTGGCGTCATTTACTTCTCATCTTTATTTATATTTAAAACTAGCGGCCCGCCCCGTCTTTGCACGAGTATAAAAAATACCTTCCTCTTTAATCATTTTATCAATAAAAAAAATATCCAAATCCATTGCGTAGTTTTAAAGATATATGGATACAAGGGGACATAAAGACAGAGGAAGCGACTTTGTTTTATACTATGTAGTGATGCTCTTAATAACACATTTATTAATGTTACGATAAGATTTATAAATATGTTTTTTTAATATGCAATGTTTATTTACTTAAATTATTTTAATGAGATACACTGTTAATAAAAGTAACGTTATTTATAGCATTGCATATATTTCAAAAAAATGTTTATTACGATCTTTTGCTAGAGAAAGTACAGAGGTTTAAAAAACTTCCCTTGAAAATTAATAGTTCCTAATCAATTCTGTGTCGAAATGGTCCACTAAAGTGGTTACTAAGGAGTTATAATTCAATTCATAATCATTGCACCTAGATATATGTTATCTCAAACTCCTTAGCTCAGTTGATTACAGATTAGTTTTTGTAGTAATTAATTTTAACTGCTGTAAAACCAACAAATTTTGCTAATAACCAAATATATTATGTGCATTCAAATAGTACATTTTATTTGACATATATGAATATTTATCTAATTGAATTGCGAACAAATTACTCACGAATTTAAATTAACGAATTCAAATTAATTTCACTTATTATGTAGAGTTTATTTTAAATGATTTTCTTTAAGCAGTTAACGTTTGATTTTCAAAGAAACAATAGTTTTAATTAAATTTTCAGTTTAAATTGAATACTAATTTAATGTTATTGTTAATTGCTAATTCAATTTAATTGTTAATTTAATCACCACCACCACACCCACTACTAGCCAAAGATAGTTTGAATTATATTGTTAAATCAATTTAATTTAATAATTTAAGGTGTACGTGGAGCTTTCAATTTAAGAGTCTATTTGCACGTGTACGTGGAGCTTTCAATTTAAGAGTCTATTTGCACGTGTACGTGGAGCTTTCAATTTAAGAGTCTATTTGCATCTGCAATTGGAGTAACAGTTGGAGGATTTGATGACAAAAACCTGATGAAAGATCTGGGAGGTAGCTGATTGATTGATCATAATTTAAAAGTTATTGTTGTTTTCTAGTCTTTGCAGTTTTTTTTAAAGCACATCAAAAAAGGATGTATCGTAAATACTCGTAATATATGTGTGTGAGTGGGTGTGTCTGTATATGATATCATAACTTTTGAACAGGTGGACCCGTTGTCAGTGGTTCATTGATTTTTCTTTTAGTTTTAAGGTTATATATTAGATATAAAAGCGACTTTGTTAGTTCCTTAAATATGTTTTTGTTTGTTTTTGGATTAAGTATCAATCATATTTTTCATTCGAAAATGAAAAACCAACCTTCAATAAGATATTTGTGTGTGTGTGTGTGTGAGTGTATGTGTGTTTTACGCATAGATTTAGGATGTACTAGATAAACAAAGTCAGTTAAAAAGCGAAACCAAAAAAATATGCGTGAGTGTGAGTAAATTGTTTATGTATGAGTTAAAAAAAGGGTTGTTGAAAAGTCACATACGTTATCGATATCGATAAATTAACAAACTATTAGTAAATTAGCATATCTTCTTTAAACAATATCAAATTTTATGCTATATGACTATTAAGACATTGTATTCGAAATATTGGCTTTATGTATCACTACCATAGTGACTAATACATGGTAGATTTGTATGCGAAGCCTATCTTTTAGGGTCACCATCTTTGTCTTTATCGGCCGAAACAGCAATGTTATTCATTAACATGTTCCGGTTAGAGCGTAAGGTAGCTGTTAAAATGATATTAGTGGCATTATTATCCCGCCAAACAGATAGGAAAGTACAACTTTTTATATGAGTTAGACAGCAATCAAGCAAACGACTCTCGTTGTGGTTATGGACAACCGTAGATTATTGACATTATACATCCTATAGGTGCATCGCTGTCCTGTGGCTAGAATTTTCAGCGTAATGTACAAGTCTAGCTTCCCAAACTTTCCCACCGGAGCATTACATGGGCGCACCGGCTTGAAAAGGTAAGTGGGTGGATTCCTACCCAGACTAGTGGCTACACATCACAATACCACCAGTGGTCTTGTAATGACCCATGTAAACTATGCTCGTCTTTAAAAGCTTGTTTATAGGGATACCGACGGTCTATGATTTTACGACACCACACCAACACGGGAAAAACAAATTAATAGGCAATGATTGTTTCTTTCTATCAAAAGCTAATTGCTTAGTTGCTATCTTATGACATAAAAAACTAAGGCTAGGAAATAAGACTTAGTGTAAAAGTAAAGAATTTATATTGTTTTATTAAAAAAATATAATTTAATATTAATTGTCCTCCAAATATAATGGTCTTGTTTGATTGAGTCCTTAAAGCTTTGTCGAGTACACTTCAACAGCTTGCTTTCGTGCTTTAACCGTACAATAAATAAGTTTCTACTATACTTTTCATAAGTAAATACCTGTGATTGCTTAGTGGATTTTGATCTAGCACAAAGACTACAATTTTTGAGTACTTTTAAAACATTTTTAGCAAAAATTCTGTCGTCCATTCTTTTTGTTTTCATATTTTCTCTGAAATTTCTTTAAGCTCTACAACACAACGCAACAACATCATAGCTGGATATGTCAAGTATACATCTTCTGTTTTAGAAAAATTTCTCTTAAAAATTAACGAGCTATGACACAGATTGGTTGGGTTTGATAATAAACTATTAAAAAATTCCTCGCATTCAATTTTACGAATAAATCTGTTTACAACATACCCAGAAACATAAGTGACGATCATCATGGATATTTTAGATAAACTAGCTGTATAGTCAAATACCACTTTGTTGCAAAAATATGTTTTATGCGGGTAATATATATATATATATATATATATATATAATGGTTTTCATATAAAAATAAATTAATAGGATCACACAGTAAAATGTTACGAGGTAGCACCCATAAAAAATACCTTCGAATTGAAATCCTCTTTTCTTTTTAATTCGGTTAAAAATGACCAAATGTGAGTGATCTAGGGAATAATTTATAAGACATAAATAGAATATTACAAAATTAATAGAACTCGTATGTGCGTTAAAGGCACTGGACACA
>NJDC01001328.1:9060-30492 GCA_002245475.1 Calephelis virginiensis
ATATACTTTCACAATTGTCTTTATGTATTTAAAATTTGTCATACAGTTGCTTGTGTATAAGTGCCAAGTAGAAGAAGGCAGAAAAAGTTCAATGCGCTTATACCTTTCCGAAGCGGTGGTGGGTACTACTCCCGATGGGATGATACAATGCACTCTTCCGTATACCACCTATCTATAACTGTGTGATTAAATTTTATAAAACAGTTACGTAAGATTTAGTATTTAAATAAACAAGTGGACGCAAACTGGTAGTATAATCCGTCCATCCAGTTTGCGTCCAGGTAAATTTCGACATCTATATCTTTTTCTATTACCAAAATTAAGTGAACGCAAAGTGGCTATTTAAATAAGCATAGTAATAATGGTAAAAATAAAATAAAACCCCATCCTTATGACATATTTCTTTACATTAAAATAAAGGATCAAGTTAGAAATAGAAAGATGAGTTTGCGTCCACCCTGGACGCAAACTGGCTAATTCGTAATATTCGTCCACCTCATTTTAACTCTAAAAAATAAAATGATCTATCAAAATCATCAATATTTTTATTCTTTTAATAATTTTCAAGGCCTAGGAACAAAGACAATCTATAATTAAACTTAAAAACTTTGAAAAATTACGTATGAAACGCGCCGGTTTACTATTTTTTTACTAAAATTATGGATATTTACACAAATTTTTTATATAGGTAAGATTTTTTTTTTTTTAAACAGGAAAAATTATGCGAACAGTTCTTTTGTCTAAGTATGTATGTTCCTAATATATTATATAAAAGGCAGAAACGACTTTTAATATCCCTAATTTGTTAGTACACTTATTTTTAAGGGTTTTTTAAACGGTGTCCGCGAAATGGACGAAAACTGGGGCGTGGACGCGAATAGGCTCACATACCCTAATCCGACTATGTAAGTTAAACTGATACTCCATATTAAATGTATTTAAGCACTGAATATTTAACATGAGTTGTATTATATTTGTCGAAAGGACACAGACTGAATAATCTTGTATTAGTTATACTGTCACATTGTTCTTATTTATTCTGTATACGTGAACATACTCTGTGTCGCCTAGTACAGACAATAATCTCGTCCATTGTATTTCATCAGATTGTATCATCATTTCTCCAAACATGTAGTTCATTCACGAAACATGAAATGTTAGTTGGATATAACTAAACATATAAACTCAATTCAATTCGTGATCTTTGTTTCATGTGTATAGTAGCAACAACTTATATTTAAGGTTACTCATGAATCTCGATTTCATACAATTTGGAAATTGAAATTGGACTTGTGTCACTATAAGTACTCTTGAACACAATTCCAACGAATTATTAACATACAGTTCCAACAGAAACTAATAATTTATTATATCAAATTCATGACTTTTTTGATAGTAAAAATAACACAAATAGATTCTTAATTCCAATTTTGCATGACTCGAGATTCGAGAATTCAGTATTCCTACTATTTAGTAGTCCAAATCTGAACTAATCATGAAACGTCAGTCCAACGAAATATAAATACTCTTTAGCAAAAGGTCAGTCCGCTGTTAGTAGCTGAAGTATGAGTATCGAAATGAAATTCCCCCAGTTACATATTATTATTTTTTTCGAAATTTCTACTGTTGTGTAGATAATTTAATGTAATGGAAAGCAGAGTGCTCAGCCAGAGATTGATTTATAGGTGGGGCATAGGATTCCCCTCCCTAAGGGTGTCTTCTGTGAGACCGTGCCTCGGCTTAGGGTGGGATCGTGGTTTGCGTCGGAGGGCATTGTGGCTGTGTTTCGCCCAGAGCGGAACAAGGATCTTCGCCCGGCGGCGGTGTCGCGAGTTTGTGTCTGTGTGTTTTTGTTTCTTTTATTATCGCTTGTACTTGTTCAAATTCTCAGTCAGAAACTTCGGGGACACGGACGTAAAGTTTCTTAGGGCCTAACAGAAACTTGAATTTCTTACTATCAGGAAATCCGTTTGCTTGTTTGCCTTCCGAAATCATAAAAATAAAAATAAAATAAATTCTATTGAAAATAAAAGAAAAACTGATTTATAATTCTAATTTATACTCGTATTTTTTTTGTAGTTGCAAACCATTATTTAAAATGCTGAAACCTTTAACCTCTTCCATCTTTATATATTTAAGATATGTACTTATTTGTCAAGAAATATATGTGTTATTTTATTATGATTAGCTCTTTATCAAAATAATGTATATTGTATGGCTATTAAAATATATAACAAACAGCCTAAAAGTGATACTAATTTGAATTATACATAATTTAGAATACAGCTTTATCAGTTATTATTACAAGAATGATTTTATTCTGTTCGAGACTATTCAAATTATAATGCCTAAGAAAAATGTTAGATTTTAATACGATTACGAAATAAACAATTTACAAAAACAATTTCTATTGTTTAATTAAATCTAACTTAAACAACACACAATATTTATTTTGACATGGGTATAATTAGATTTTTTTTTTATGATATTTCCTGATTGACTGACCGCCTCGTTGGTCGAGTGGTTAGCATACACGCCAAACGACACTGACCAACCGCGAGGCTCGGGTTCGATTCCCGAAGGGGGCAGACATTTGTGTGATGAACATTTAGATGTCTGCATTTCCGGGTCTGGGCGTTTGTTAAATTGATTCTGGTATTTAAGTATTTCTGTGTACTAGTATCTTCTTCGTTCTAAAATTAGTTTACTATACTTCTACTACTAATGCCATACTTATTGTTACCCATTTTATTAATTGCAATAATATTATTAAACAGAATATTTAAATGCCTTAACAAAGTTTGTATTTGCATTTAGTAAAATGTAAATTGTAATACATATATCACAGTACGATTATGTATTTCTAATAAACATATGACGGCATGATTACATGTTATAGCTGTTTTTATTTCCAATGCCTATTTATCTAGTACCTTTTCATATGACCAAAGTCGATTCAGCTCAAATTTAAACTAACGACTTTGTTCTAATTATTACATGTTATAGTTGTTTTATTTCTAATGCCTATTTATCTAGTACCTTTTCATACGACCAAAGTCGCTTCAGCTCAAATTTAACCTAACGACTTTGTTCTAAAAATCGATTAGCTTTCTGGTACTTCGCCGACCTCTGCCGCAGCATGCTCGCTTCGTTCGTTCGGCTCGTGCGGTGTCTTTATATTCTAACCTAACCTAACCAAACCAAGCCATACCTAAACATATTGATCATTTAGTATAAAACGAATTTATGTTCTTTTTCTAGAAGTTATTTTGATTGTAAATGATGTTATGGCTTGTGATAATACGGCTTACAATCATGCAAGCAAATGATATTATTGAAATTGAATTTATGGGAAACAAAGTTTCTAAAAACCTTGCAAAACTTGCAAAAGAGGGTTATACGGGCAATTTATAACTAAGGTCCAAGAGTTTCCCACAGGGAAAAGTTTAAAGAAATAAAAATTGTAACGGTGACTTCTCAATATATTTTTGAAAACTTGATATATATGTCTATAAAAATATAAATTTGTTTAAGAAAAACTGTGATGTACATGCTGTAAACACAAGGAATAAAAACAATCTTGTTGTGCATAAGTCTCGTCTCCACAGAATCAGTTATTCTTTCATGGGCCAATGTATACGTTTTTACAATAAACATCCCGAGCATATTAAAGACTTACCATTTAATAAATTAAAAAAAACTGAGTATTAAGATAAAGTTGTATGGTAAGGGTTATTATAAGATTTCAGAATATTTAGAAGACAGAAATGCTTGGGATTAATTGGTCCTCATGCCAATCTCTGCAAATTATTTGTAAATGTAATAAACTTTTGTAATAAACTTTTTTTTTTGAAGATACTTTTGTAAATTAGATTTATAAGAAAAAAGACAAGCCCGCTGAGTTTCTTTAGCCGGATCTTCTCAGTGAGTGGCCGCGTTCCGATCTGGTGGTAGTTTTTAGAATTATATAAACGCGTTACAAGAATATTTGTATAGGTCTACGTAATAAAAGCTAATTTGAATTTGAACCACGAGGTGTACATATGAAATTATGAGAAACAATATTATGTATGTTGACCATTATAGCAGATGAAATTATGGCAAACGGGTGTAACCGCATTTTTTTGTGTAAAATTTAAATTTGTAATATAAAGCTACCTTTTGAAAACAAATTTGCATGCCAAAAATGGTATAATCGGCCTCTACAGTACTACTATTAATTTATTACCTTGCATTACATTAATTACTACCTGCTTTTACTACATCAAAACAACTCAATTTGTCTATATAGCTCGCATTGTCAAAAATTTACTAGACACTAATAGAGTCTACTACTACATATTAGTTTAATAAGTGATTGGAAGCTGTGTGTTTGCTCTGATTTTTTAGCACCAATTCTGTGGTCTAGCGACTAGTGACTTCTTGAAATCCCGGTGTAGGGCAACAGAGAAATTAGAAGATGTATATTTTCTAAAGTATCTTCACGCCCATATCCCCGAAGGGGTAGGCAGAGGTACAACCAAGACACCCACGACTAGCCGAAGACACTAAGTCCCACAATGTGATAGGTGGCAAGCCTATCGCCAACCGGGCACATTTCCATGTGTTGGCCGACCCGGGATTCGAACCCGGGACCTCATGCAGTCAAGTCCAATACTCGGACCGCTAGACCACAGAGGCGATATTTTCTATTTTCTAATAAAGATAACGTTGCCCGGGATTGGATATGTGCCTGGTTCACGATAGGCTTGCGGGACACTTTGGGGGACTTAGTGTCTTCGGCTAGTCGTGGGTGCCTTGGTTGTGCCTCTGCTTTCCACTTCGGCGATATGGGCGTGAATTTACTTATTTTTTTCTCACTTCATCTATTCCTGCCATAATTACTTCAGTGCTCGCCGCTGTTGTGTTCCATGATGGATGGTAGATTAGCTTTTTACCAACCGTAAGATAGCAAAATATTTAGACTTACGTAAAAAATATATTTTCCAATCAGGATATTCTCTCTCCCAAATTTGTCATAATTTAGGGAACAATCGCTTTATTATTATGAAAAAAAATGTATATCGGTTTTGGTGCAAAAAAATGTTTATTTTTCCAATTAACCTCAAATGTTACATAAAGCCTTTTTTGTAAATATAGTTACAAATTGCTAGGATTGTATCCGACGGTGTTGTCAACTCTCCGAAACCAGCGTGTTTGTATGAAAAGGGTAATTAATGCGTAGGAAGTTAAGCAGAATTGCAAGGATATTTGGTATTCGATACTCTGTGTCTACCTCGTATAAATAACTAGTAGACTGTAGCTACGTGGTAAATATCGTAAAAAAAGTCTTACTTCATTATAATTTAATAAATTAAATATTAAAAAACTTAAACTGGACATGGAGTCAAAACAAAACTGTTATCATCAACGTACACAGTACTTTTTAACGGAGATATTGTTAACACATCTACTACACTGGAATATCCTAGACGCATAGTTATTGGACCTACAGGAAACATCCTGCTAGACATTGTTAGTTCGCCATTGCCAAAAAACACTTCTATAGAACTAGAGTCCAGAAATATATTCCAAAATAATTTCTCTGTAGGTCTCCAACTTGCTCTGCGTATACCATCGTTACCACCTCGGTCAAGTGTAACTTTTTGTTGTAACACGTCATATCGGACAACGACTGTGCCGTTTTTAAAATCAAAATATATTTCTAAGTTTCTTATACTTGAACATGTGACATTGATTTCTGCAGAATTACCTTTAATAGTAACTTCATACTTCATAGAAACATTATACAAATAAACAAATTTTGATCGCAGGGATTGAATTTGCTGTACAGGTTTTTGAATTAGTCTCATACTATTCGATGATAAGTATAACCTTCTTGGAAGTGTCATCTGGCCACTAAATCCTGTTGGCTGGTCGGGATAACTCGTTTTCCACATATTTAGCCAGGCTATTAAAATCCTCTCATTATTATATTGAATAGTCTGTGTTGCATAGAAGTCATGGCCACGATCTACCAAAATGTAATTGGTAAGTGGCACAAATATATTTGTCACAAAAGAGAACGAGCCTAAAATATATCCAGTTTGATAAATATTTCTAAATCTGTCTCCTTGTGGTTCAATACCTTGAGCAGAAAATAAAAGTACATACATTTCTGTTCCATTGGCGGTTTTCATTGGAAAAAAGTCTGGACATTCATGGATCGTACCGAGAAAATGTTCATCATTTGATTCAATTAATACATTTATAAATTTCCAATTTATTTTATCTTTCGAAGAATAGAGAAGAATACGACCTTGAGTTGCATTATTAAAAGAGTTTGCTAATACCATATAGTATATGCCTTTACGCTTAAAAACTTTAGGATCACGAAAATCTGGTTGAAATTCAGTTCCATTAATGATTGGATTGCCAGTGTATTTAGTTGCAGATATTCCATCCTTACTAATTGCAAGTGCCTGACGCTGTATCTTCTCTGGGGTTTGCCCAGGTAAATTCACATTGCCAGTATAATAAAGATATAAAATATTATTATCAACTAAAGCGCTGCCGGTAAAAACCCCTCCATCGTCATATGACTTGTCGGGATACAGAATAATTCCATCGTCATCCCAGTGGAAAAGATCCTTACTTGATGCCTTTCTCCATGTTGCAATTCCTGGGTCAAAACTGCTATATGGATTGTGTTGATAATATAAATAAAATTTACTTTTAAAAAGTGCAAATCCACACGGATCATTGCACCATGCGCCAGGGGGAGCTAAATGATACTTTGGGAAGTAGCAGTCATAAACAACTGCATCAGCTCTGTGTGAAAATAAAATTTTATTTAAATCACATGCATACAAAAAATAAATGAAATGCAAAGAATAAAAAAAATAAAAGGGAAAACATTGGACTGTTCATTTCTTTTAGTAGCAAAAGTTGCTTCGGAAATTCAAAAAAGACAACCTCTATACAAAAAAAGTATTATGATTCGTTTAACTTCGCACCACTTTCACAATACTTTTCGTGTTTTCAATCTAAGTTAAGCAAATAACAATTTGTTAGCTTACCATCATAACACACTTGCTTACCAGTAAGCTTACCAACACAATAGTCTTAACACACTAGCCTCAGTTGACAACGCACCGTTAGCATTTTAGTCTATAGGTATATAATGTATTTGTAACCGCTAGAAAATCTGACAAATGGTTATTATTTACGTATTAAAACAAAAAAGGTACAAACCGCAAACTTTTCCAGTAGTTTTGTGGTTAAAAAAGTTACAATTGTCCCTCAACCATTTGTCACACTCACTTTATTTCTAACAATTAGGAAAACACAATTAAAAGTTGGTAAATGTATTCCACGAATAAAATAATGTAAAAAAAGTAAAAATTATGAAACTTACATCTTAGGCTTTAATAAAAAGAAAAATATGTAGCAGAATATTAATAAATTTGTTTTTGTACCCATTGCTTAACAAAATGATGCATTACCAAGAAATGCGAGACAGCGTTAAATAAGTTGTTTTTATAGAACACAATGTATAAGATGTCACGTTTTGATAAAAATGAAATAAAAACTTAGAAACTCGTTAATTCAAACCAATTAAGGTTAAATGTGTAGTATTTAAGAGACAGATGATAAATTAAACCATGTAACCAATTTCTCTCACTTTTCGTAACTACCAATTTTTATAAAAGTCAATTCCTCTTACGCAATGAAACTATCAATCAAATAAAATCAATTATTTTATTTTGATCTTTAGTGCTAGAGTCACACTTATCACAAGCATAGAAAGTTACAGGGACATAAGGTTGTCAACCAGAATCTGGGGGCACAGGAGTGCCCCCGCCAAGTCGAGGCAAATAAAGCGCAACCACAAGGGCCTTTTCTCGAAGCGGTTCGTCATATTTTTGAACCTTCATAACTTGAATTTGGATTATATCAGATAAACAAAATTCGGGATATGATGTCAGTGGTAGATTTAATAAACCTCTAAAGTTTCAATTGCATAGCTCTTATATTTTAAATTTTATTGATATCTAAAGTACCCCGATTTAGTCACTCACTCACTCACTGACTGATGATCAACAAAATTCTTAAGGTCCTGAAGTCCTAGAAAGCTGAAATTTGGTATGTACGCTAGTATTAGTACCCAAACAACAAACAATTCCTAAAACTTGGAACTTTTACTCCCCAACCCCTTAAACTAGGGGGTGAAAGTTTGTTTGAGACTTTCGCAAATTAGAGGTCTGCATGCGGCTGTGGAGGGGTAAATCTTTTGATAGCGTCGTATGAAAAGTGCTGCAGTGTGTACGAAAAAAATCCTAAGACTCCCCCACCCTCCCAAATTACCTCCCTCACCCCTGTATTTCAGATATAACAGCACGTTGAAGAATTTGGTTTGCAGTATCGTATTGATAGTTCTAAATTATAGTATAACAAAAATTTAAATTTTGCCCCTCCCCTTGATTTTCATCCCCCTAAGCCTGTATCTCAAAAACTACAATACGTAGAAGAAATCTGTTTATTACGGGATCATGTTGAGGGGCTAAAAAAAGTAGAACATTTTGATGCTGAAGGTCTGAATCTGAAATAATGAAATAGGGTCTAGTGGGTATTTGACCTGGAATTTGATAGATTAAAAGGTCTGGGAGCACGGGATTTTATTTAAACGATCGATGTAATGTAACTCAGTGCAAAGCACAAGACAAAGAGCTTAAAAACCTAATTACAAAAGATTAGCTACGAAACGCAGAAGCAAAATTGGTAACAAAATTTTGGAAGGTGTTTGGTTCGAACAAGGCATATTTGCAGGAACGCTACTTTGTCTTTTGTCGAAGCTCTGCGACAAATTCTTTTTCTTATCTGGTTCTTATTACTCCAACGAGACAAAAAAGGTTGACAGAGTTGTTGAAGCCTCTAGATACGCTGATAGTAAGTAAAGGAATTCTTAGAATGATCCTAGTATATAGGGTGTAAATAAAATTGCATGCCATACTTACAGGGGTGATTCTACTGATGAAACTGAACAACTTTCGTCAAGGAACCCATGGGCGAATCGCAAAAAAAATGGACATTGTATGTAGAATCAGCCGATCAGATAGCATCACGACATCTGACTAGGTGGTAGAGTTAAGCAGAGACTCGCCCGGATCGGTACCACCGCCTATTCCTGCCGCCATAACGTCATGACGTGTTCCGGTTCGGAGGGTAAGGTAGCCGGTAAACCTACTTTTGCTCGGGGCCTAACTTTTCGGCCTCAGGTTGGCAACGCAACATTACCATCTTTGGTGTCTCTAGGCGGCGTGAATTTCTTAACATCAGGAAATCCGTCTGCTTTTTTGCCTTCCAATATCATAATAAAAGTTGTTATAATTTTTAATAACGGTCTTAGACACGAATCAGCACCTGTAAAATCTAAATTTCAAATTATCAATAGAGCATTCGTTCACCGGGAACAGTTTCCAATATGTGTGGCGTATGCTATCACCATATAAAAGTCAAGAGCTGAGTTTGAATAATGCTCTCATTGATATCGGGTCATCCACATTTTCTTGTGGGCAGGCTTATGTAGCTCTCTCTAGAGTGACTAGTTTGCAAGGTGTTTACCTTATAAATATAGATTTCAGTAGAATTAAGGCACAACAGACTGCGGTAGCTGAATGTAATCACCTAAGAGCCAAGTATCACCCTGAGCTATCGTTTATTGTAAAGAGTAAGCCAACGAAAAATAAACGCAAAGATAGAGAATGCTCTATAAAAAGGCATCTCAGATGCACAAGAGATATACCCCAAAAAAAGAAAAAAAAATGAGCGAAAATACTCGTATAATAATGTCTTAAGCAACCTACAAAAAAAATGAAATCCCACAAAAACATTTCATGATAAATGTTGTCAAGACGAGACCATATAGCTCGCACCGTCAAAAAGTAATCAGATCTCGTGTAGAGCCAAGTTTCTAACCCTACATACCCAGCCCTAAATCGATGAGCCCTAATTTTACACTCAAGTTACGGGGAAATACTACAGCCATATCACGTACCGCGTAGTTCCGCGTCCTGACAACGATCCTGACAAACCGGTCTGGTTTTCTTCACATTCCTTACCCTTTTCATACACACCCACTGGTTTAGGAGATTTTTGACACAACCCTCAGATAATATCCGAGCGATCTGATCATGAACTGTCAACCTTGGTCTTCCCAGGTACCTACCTATCCATTCACATTCGCACTGCATATCTGCTTTGTCAATCTTTCATTTTAAAACCAACAATTTCTTTCAATCCCACTCTTTCTCGGATCTCTGTTACGAATGTGGTCAGGGAGCATTTCACCACAGACGTAATTGTTTGAAATTATAAAACGAGATCAAGTCTAAATTATGTTATTATTTTTGTTTCAGGATAAAATAAAGATGGAGTATGAAAATGTGACTCTGATGTACAACGTCAGCTCTTTGCTAATGCGGAACGAGAAGTCGAGCGCAATATCTATAGCAGTGAAAAATCCGACAGTGGTCAGCAATGCTTACGAGTGGAGATTTGTATTGCCACCATACTTCATTATTTTTCTCTTATCCATATCAGGCAATTTTATGGTTATAGCCACATTAGCAAGCAATAGAAGAATGCGAACGGTTACTAATGTGTATTTGTTAAATCTGGTAAGTCTTGCTACTGTTTTCTTTAATCAAATGAGACTGTCAATTCCTGCAATCACAACACCCTGTAGTGACTCTTGAATTTTAATACTATGCGAATCGAAAAATTGGAATCGTATATGCAATTTTAAGTACTTCTGAATACAGTACTAACGGATTATTAAAATTTAATCTATAATTTAAAAATGAATTGCTAAAATATATGCTGGTAAGCGCATTACTACTGAGCGATTGAACCGATTTGGATGATTCTTCCTTAGTTGTGTTAGTTATTGACAGAAAATGGTTCTTATGAAAAACAAAACCAAGAGAATCACAAGGAAAATGGTAAAAACGATACCTTATTTTTCCCATACCAAAAGAACGGGTGGAACGAAGTTCGCCGGGACAGCTAGTTAGAAATAAATTCAACTATTCCCATATAATCATTTATTGTTTACTGTTAATCAAATATGAATAATTTCGCGAGTATTGTGATAAAACAGCGTACTCGATTCGAATTTCCAATGTTGCATGAATCGAGCTTCAAGAGTAACCCTACTGGTCTACACACCCAGACCTGGCCAGTCCACAACTCTAGTTAAAGAAATTATAGGAATCCAAGGAGCCATCAACTAATTTTTATTAGGAACGACCAGGAATGTTTGAGCAATTTCCAACACTGGTGATTGTATTTTTATTGACAAAAATCCAATTAGTTCGCTACCATTTGAATCAAATAATAGTAAAACATTCTAACTAATTACTTCTGATACTTTTTATTTCAAACTATCCGACCTTTCTATCCCTCATGATTTTAACAGCTAAAAACAATGTGTATGGATTATAGCATTATTTTCCCATCTTCCCGGTTTATTATAAGAAATTTATCCTCACAGTAACTTACACAACAAAAAAAGAATTAGTGAAATTCGTCCTTTAGTTCAGGCGTGATGTGATGACAACGTGAAATAGGGATTCATTTTTATGTTTTCTAGTCATCACCCATAGGTCGAAATTCGAATAATTAATTTTAGTATAATTTTGATAAGAACGCCATCTTCATTTATCAAGACCGACTTTGTTTCCAAACTTTATGACTATAGTATATTAGTGCCATCTGTGATCTATATCGTTATCATCAATACATTTGTTCGCAAGTGTGGAATGCATGGTAGTATGTGTAATGTTTTATTTTTTGATTTATTGCGCTGTATAAGCATTATTATTGAAAATATTAGCGCTTTGCTCCTTTTCTACATATGAACTATATCTGAATGTGCCAAATTTTATACTCCTCTATCTACGTCATTTTTGTAAAAAGGGGTCCAAAGCTTTTGTTTCACGTACTTATATTAATATTATAATACAGTATACATATATATACAATCTATAACAATAAGTACATTTTTACTACAAAAGTGTTTTAAGTCAAATTATTACTGCAAATGTATTAAAAATATACAAATAAATAATTTATTCCACTTTATCACACGAAACATAGTCTTTTCCAGCTTACCAAAACTTTGTAAGGTAAAAGTTTATTTTAGCTCGAGGGCTAACATCTCAGCCTTAGGTTGCCAACGCACCATTACCACCTTTGGTGACTCTAGGCGGTGTGAATTTCTTACCATCAGACAATTCGTCTGCTTGTTTGTCTTCCAAAATAAAACAAAAACAGGGACCTTACCTAGCTTATCAAGTTTGATTTGCTGGCATCAATAAAACACTAATTTCTTAAGGAATACTTCACATGCGCATTTCAACTGCACAAAATTACACAAAATTGCCAAGAAAACTGTCTGACTTTACTCAATAAGTGCATGCACTTTAATAATTACGAAGAAAATGGCGTCCATTTACCTCTTGAGACTTGACCCCCAAAACTCGTCTTTTAAAAATTGGCAATTTATTCTCCGTTATTTTACATTTGGAATCACATTAAAAAGTTTTGTGAGATGCGGTAACGATCAATTAAAACTTTGTTTATTCAAACAAAAAGTAGAGGTAGGCATTTAATACGGCGATTAAATACGGCGAAATTGGAGAACAATTTACCAAACCGAGGCAGACAGAAGTCAATTCTGGAATATTCTAATCGGTTTTTGTTTACGATTTTAATCATCACAACCTACTTTTAAAATTTTCAATGCAGAAATTTCGAACTACTTCAATTTAATACGTATCTATAGATTTTAATACCCATCGAATTGTAGAATTAGTTTCAAACTGCGCATTGGAGTAGAATTTGAACAAGGCAATCTAGTTGATTGCGAAATTTATGACCGCAAAATCTAAGTTTAACTTATGTATGCTATTATGTCAGGATAAAGTAAACGGTAAACCAGGTTAGCCATGCATAAATATATAATATCTACTATACGCTATTTTCGTTTTCCGTTTCCAATGCTTGACAGGTCACCTATAACTTATTTAATGTTTATAGAGAACGTATATTCTTATTGTTTTCCTACTTACATAGTTCTAATCCTACCTTAATTGCAAGTTGCTTTTCCAAACTGAATAAAACACATTGTTAAATTCAATATTTACATTGATCTACATTCGTGAAATACGAGCATAATATGTTTAGTATATATTAACACTTCTGTTATTGGACATTTAGTTTAGAAAACCCTATGCATGATAATTTTTGCTGTCAGTTTTCCACAGTCACTGGCCTGATGGTGAGAGATAATCGTATCTTCACGCCCATATCCCTGAAGTGGTAGGCAGAGGCACAACCAGGGTACCCTCGACTAGCCGAAGATACTAAGTCCCACAATGTAATAGGTGGCAAGCCTATCGCCAACCGGGCACATATCCTATCCCGAGCAACATGTTTTTATTAGAAAATTAGTAAAACACAATTTTCTTTTGTTGCCCGACCCGGGATTCGAACCCGGGACCTCATGCAGTCAAGTGCAACAACTGAACCGTTAGACCACAGAGGCGAAACCAATACCAATACCGATAGATTTGTTGTTCAGCTAGTTAATTTGTTGTCCAAGCGCTATAAATAGCAGAAGTCTTGTTCCATACATTACAACATCGAAGCATTTTTAATGACAAAGAGCATTGTGGAACTCAACATGCAGCAGTTGGATCCACATGCATACAGATGTTTTTGAAGTGAAAACTTATTTAGCGGCATTGCGCACTTTAATGGAATGTGTAAAAACTTCTAAACTCGCGAGATCTAAAATAAAACGTAGATTCATTGCTGTTTTTGTATTGCTTAAATATTTCCGAAGAGTATAGGAGCCCAATGGATAATACGCCGCAATATACCTAGCACTACATTCTCACATATAGCAGATACGTATAATATCAACAGACATTGCTCTAATTTTTCCATCTTGAAAATAAGCTTTATGTGTAGACGAGCAATGTTCGATGTACAGATAATATGCCGACGCTCCTAGCCGTCACATGGTCTTTACTCACCATGGTCTTTTTCCTAGCTGTCACTTTAGCAAGTTTTTGTCAAGCCAAACGCAGGTTATTGATATGAAAACAATATTTTTGCAAAAATGGTAGTACTTTCATACTGATAATTAAAACAATTTGTGCAAAATTTTTCCCTAACCATTCCAAAATGTCAAAAATGCACAACGTTAATATTCAAGTTTTCACTTCTGCCGGCAAACTTTGTTAATATAGTTTGTGCGCAATTTGTGATCTTTTATCGTTATTTTCAGTTGCGTATGTCAAATGCATGGTAGTATGTGTATTGTTTTATTTTTTTATTAAATGCACTTTATAAGCGTTATTATTGAAAGGTATTAGCATTCTGTACTTCTCTAACACATAAACTGTGCCAAATTTCATACTCCTCCTTCCGTGCAATTTTCGTAAATAGGGGTCCAAAGTTTTTGCTTCACGTGTTATTAATATTATGATAGTATTACAGGAGTTTATCCACGCGTGTGCTGTTGAGACGGGCTGATTATTACTTATATTCTGGTGAAGTTGTAATTGGTGAAGCACAACAGAGTTGATAGTATTGATATGTTTTATTCTTATTAACACAGCAACTATATATCTCATATTATGCTATTTGAAGGGTGGAGATCATTAGGCATTATGGTCGCCTTTTGTCCAAATTAATTTATTTGCAATACTAGTTTGGTCCGTTGTTAGACTTCTATTTATGAGCTCCCGGGTTCGATCCCCGGGTCGGGCAACATGAAAAGGTTTTTTTTTTCATTTTCTGAAAAATTAATGTTTCCTGGGACCGGGTATGTCCCAGGTAGGTAATAGGTTTGCCACCTATGACATTGCAGGATTAAGTGTTACACTTTCTCTTTATGAAAATGTATTTTTTTTATTTTCCTTAAAAACAACGTTTCCCGGGTCTGGATAGTCACTTGGTAGGTGAAGCATAACCTACCACCTATCAAAGCCTTCCACCTATCAAATTGCAAGATTTATTGACTTCGCTCTGTGCTCACCAACGTATATGTTCAGAAGCCAAAATCGGAACTAAACCGCCATTTCCAGAAACATTATTTCGCTGTTTCGCAGTGTAATGAATGCAGTTGTAGAAATTTCATATATTGTGCTTAACAAATGAAATTTCCACAATTGTACTTTTTTTTTTGTTATTGTTATTTCATTTTCTAGGTAAAATGTTCAATCAAAAACACTAAACGTAATACTAGCGACACTGGTCACTGAAAATATAATTTGGTCGCACTATGTAAGGTTCAATTCGCATACAACTTGTCCAAACCTACATAGTTATCTAGCGATCTGTTGACTTGTTGTATTGGACTTGACTTCATGAGTTCCCTGGTTCGAATCCCGCGTCGGGCAACAAAAAGAAAATGAGGTGTTTCCAATTTTCTAATAAAAAAAAGTTGCTCGGGATTGGATATTTGCCCGGTTGGCGATAAGCTTGCCACCTATCTCGTTGTAGGACTTGGTGTCTTCGGCTAGTCTTGGGTGCCCTGGTTATGCCTCTACCTATCGTTTCGGGGATATGGGGGTGAAGAATTTTTTTTTATGATTTTTTACAAGATTTGTACCTTGCAAAGATGCAACTTTAAAATTGACAGTAAAAACTTAACGCACGTAGTCAGAATATATTACGTGTAAGAAATACTTTAACCGACTCTAAAACATGAGGTGGTTCCCGATTCGACTATATGGTTTTTTGTATGTTTGTTACGTGATTACTCAATAGACAACCAAGATTGTTGAAAGATAGGTCATGATTTTCGAGGTAGCCCCATATTAATTGTATCATGATCCGACCGATCCAAAAAATGTTGCATTATTAATTAAGTTTAACTAAAAAACCACTGGTAGAATGCTAAATTAAACTTATGTGGGACCATTTCGGAATCATTTGCCATCTTTTGAAAAAAGAATCTTAAAATCGCGACGAGGTTTACTCCGCTTAATTACGTATGTAAAAAAAAACAGATAATATTTTTCATACATTTTGCAGGCTATATCGGATTTCCTGTTGGGGGTGTGCTGCCTACCTTTCACTCTAGTTGGACAGATATACAGAAGATTTTTGTTTGGTGCTGTAATGTGCAAATTAATACCTTTTTTACAAGGTAAGTATATTTGTATTAATTAGAATTATTTTAACCCGCATAGTTGGTCGAGGGGCTAGCTCACACGTTACCGACCATGAAGCTCGGGTTCAATTCCCGACAGGGGCAAGCATTTGTGTGATTTAGATGATTGCATTTCTGGGTCAGGGTGTGTTCAATTATTTTATAGTGGGTTTGAACTACAACTATGTCAGTAAAAGTATCATCGACTAACAACCTAAATTGTTTGTGTTAAAATATATTATAGTTTAGATACTTTTAGTTTGGGATTCAATTTGTGTAACAGGGATATTTTTTATATTTATTTTTAGTATAAAATCAATGTGAATTCCTAAAAATAGTTATAAAAGGTAAGAAGGATTACATAACGGTTTAACATCAAGGTCAGCAGTATAGTTAAGACACAGTTTTACTATAAAAAATTAAACATTCGTTGAACACACATTTTACTTTGCCATGTATGTGTAAAGTTGGATTTTATTTATAGCATGTCATTAGTTGGTTGTCAATCATAGACGGTGTTTAGTTAAACAGGCATCTAAAAGTTCGAGTTTATAGATGACGTACATTTCCGATTGCTCGTCGGCTTTTCGAATTCATATAATATAAAGAAATGTCACTAATATTCCTGCGATCAACATCTCGTTTATCGCAGAAAAAACTATACATAATAATACAGCATAAAATAAAAATCAGTAGGGGCTATAGCTGATGCAAAATGTTCAAAATCGATATTAAAGTAATATTACAATAATATAAAGTAAATAATATTGAAAACTATTCATGTTAAAAATAAAAATCCAGCATAAATATCAACTGTCATTAACTAGGGAAGTCATTCAATATTAAAGCTTTCATTCGTACTGTATTGGGTACTGTTTTACCGAAATTCGTGGGAATACGTCATTAGTCGGATCATCGGATGTCTGAAATCCTATTTGGAAATTCGCTTTTGTATTTTGTATATGAGAAATCCGTTTTGAGGTATATCTCTTTTATCTTTAATTTCAGTCAATTAATGGTACGATTATTCTAAATCTCTGTTCTAATCAATTGAAAAGTTAAAAGATTTTTGTTTAGAGTTTGAACGATAAATATTTTTTTTTATATTATTTTATATTTATATATATTATTTCTTAAATTATGTTTTAAACATTTAATCGGTCGTTCAAATATGTTAAAATGCTTTGAAATACATCTTGATTTATCCGTTTGTTGGCAACAAGGAATATAAATAGTCTTTAGCAAGAGGTTGGTAAATTACAATAAAAATAACAATAAAAAATCGTATTGATATCACCATTTTTCTAAGTTAATTTAGCCCTTTCTGGGGCCGGGCTAAAAGGTCTTCCTTTAGGCCGTACCGACAAGTCCTCCGTTTTATAGATTCCTTTTGACAGTCATAAGTTATTTCAGGTCATAAGTCAAAAGTCAAAGTCATGTCAGGGTCTTGAGTAAAGCGGTGGCTCCGTCACTCAAGCTCATTTAGTGAGATTTGCGACAGCGAGGAAATACACGATACACTAATTTCTTCATAAATATTTCACTTGTGCACTTAATCTGAACAAAACTAAACTAATTCCCACCTAAATTAACCAATTTTACTTATAATTTACACAAAATTCAAAAAATTACGACCAGATTTTTTTTCACGATGGCGCCAAAACTCTTTATATTACCATTCCGTGTGACGTTAATCTTGTTAAGGCCCATACTTAGTCAGCCAGAAGAGCCCATCAGCGCACTCCCCCGTTCCGTGATTACTATAAAATATTGCGCTCTAAAGTAAATGTATTAAGATCACTATTTTTGACACTATAAAAGTAATTTGAAAAAACAAATAAAAACTGAAACAGTTATCTTTTAGGTATAATACTTATCTATGTTTATGGTTAATCTGGTGTCGATATTTTCATAATTGAATTAGACAGTTGGGTTTTGGTTTCAAAAAAGGGTTAACTTTTTGATTTTTTTCTATCGAGCAAAGTGAAATGAATCGTGTTTTGGAAACACTAGTCTAATAAAGCATATTAATGTTAATCTTGTGTAATTTTGTCGCCAAGATCCATAATTGCTTTGTATGAAAAAAACAGTATAATGCTAACGTATTTTAGCATACATGGCCCCTTAAAGCTGAGAGACATTGTCAAAATACATAGCTCGGTTACCAACATATGGGATATTGACTCATCGTCAATTGTCCCGATAGCCGTTTTAGTGAACGGTCTAATAATTGCCTCTGAGGTCTAGCGATCCTGGTGTTGGAGTTAACTTGGTTAGGTTCTGGGTTCGATTCCCGGTCGGACAACTATAAGAAAATGTATTTTATTCAATAAAAAGTGTTACTTAGGATTGGATATGTGCACGTTTGGCAATAGGCCTGCCACCTATTACATTATTAGTGTCTTCGGCTGGTTATGGGTGTGCATGTGACTGGATTTCTGGGTCAGGGTGTTTATTGAATTTACTCTAGTATATACATAAGTATTTCTATCGTTGACTCATTAAAATTATATTATAATTTGCTTACTTTTCGGTAGATTCAATTTGAGTATTTTGTTCAGGGATATTTATTCACTTGTTTAATAAGAAATCATGATAATAATAATATCAAGTAATAACTTTATTGTACACATAACGTTAACACTTAACAAAAACATAACGATAATACAGTACAATGGCGAGCTTATCTCCAGAGAGAGAGATTTCTTCTTATTGACTTGAAAAGGAAAGCCAACTGTAAGGACAATCCTAGACTTTAATTTAAATTTGTTAATTAATTTTAATGAAGTAAAATATATTTTTTAATGAATGAGGCATGACTTTGTGGAAATCCATTATAACATACATACATACACATCTTCACGCCAAGTCCCTTACGTGGTAGGCAGAGTGTATCGAATGCCAAACCTTACGATCCTGGCCGACCCCCCTGGGTACCCACATTTTTTCAACACGCTGGTTTCGGGAGACTCTTGATACCACTTTAGGATAACATTCCCTCCCCGGATACCTACATCCAACCACATTCGCATTGTATATCTGCTTTGTCAATATTACATCTGTCATTATCTATAAAAACATTGTCATTGTCTACTAGTCCGAACCAGAGGAGAATGCCCTTTTTCAATTTAGCACCAACATTATCTTTCAATACCACTCTTTTTCGGATTTTACTGTTACAAATGTGATCAGTGAGAGACCACAACATCCACTATAACAGATGTAATACCCTATAATATAATGTAATGTAATATCTGGCACTCGATACTCTCTGCCTACCCCGTAAGGGACTTGGCGTGATGATATGTATGTAATACCCTATATTTTGCTGATTCCACACACAGACCACAAGCAAAGTACCTAAGTGGTGGGAAAATAAAGGCTCTACATCTGTTTGATGTGTGTGTGATTGCGTCTGTGGTCTAGCAGTTCAGTTGTTGGACTTGACTGCATGAGGTCCCAGATTTAAATCTCGGGTCGGGCAATAAAAAGAAAATAGGTTTTTTCCAATTTTCTAATAAAAAAATGCTACCCGGAATTGGACATGTGCCCGGTTGGTGATAGGCTTGCCACCTATTACATTGTGGGACTTAGTGTCTTCGGCTAGTCGTGGGTGCCCTGGTTGTGCCTCTGCCTACCCCTTACGGGGTATGGGCGTGAAGATGCTTTTATTCTACATCTGAAGTAAAACAATTTCGTCTAAAAAAGACATCTCCAAAATTTCAAATTTTCAATTCATTTCGAAATGCTCCGTTACTATCTCTCAGTCATAAATCGTCTAAGAAAATTGAAATGCTTCAGTCAAGTGGTTTAAACGATGACTGGCATCTGGTAATGAATCACAAGATTTCTGATATTGTTCCAAAGTAATTACAATTACGTTACGCTTTAAAATAAGATGCAAGTTTATTTACTACTAGCTGACCCGGCAGACGTTGTTCTATTTTTTTGCTGTGATTCACCCTTATCACTTAGGGTTATAAAAAATAAATGTTAGCTGATTATCAGGCCTACTCAATATACACACAAAATTTCATGTTTCGAAGGAGTACGGTAACTAACATTGTGACACGGGAATTTTATATATTAATTAGTAGAGATTAGTATAGTAGAGATTAGTAAAATTGTCTTTGATATGACTAACGAAGTCGATGTGGCTTCAAGCAAAAATAAAAAAAAAATATTTTCTATATGAACTTAATACAAATTGTAGTAGAAAGGATTAACATGGTTACCGGGTAGTTAGCTTTGCCGTTTTCCGTTTCTTTCTGACTAGCTAGGTTTGGAAATGGTGGTAGCTTATGGTAGTTAGAGTTAAACCTAATCACGTTTTAAAATTTTGTTCAAATATTAAAACATGATATTTTTTAAGTCTAAATAATAAATTCCTAATTTTCAAAAAAATTTCATTTTCAAAAAAATAATTGAGCAAGTGAGAAAAAATGAAAAACTAAAAATAAGAGTAATTTTTTTATTATTTCAAATTACATAACATTAGATGTACTGATATAGTATTGAATAGTATTGGATACCCACTGTATGAATGGTAAACCATACTTTTCAACCATATTTTTCTGCAAAAAAAAAAGTCGATTAGACTATAATATGTTTTCTTTAACAGCATCTCGTAAAAGGCGAGCATAGGTTTATTATCACTAACACCGTGACATCTGACTAGGTGGTAGAGTTTCGCAGCGACTCGCCCGGATTGGTACCACCGCCTTACCTATTCTTGCCGCCATAACGTCATGACGTGTTCCGGTTCGGAGGGTAAGGTAGCCGGTAAACTAACTTTTGCTCGAGGCCTAACATCCTGACCTCAGGTCGGCAACGCACCATTACCATCATTGGTGTCTCTAGGTGGCGTGAATTTCTTACCATCAGGAAATCTGTCTGCTTGTTTGCCTTCCTATAACATAAAAAAAAATCAAATACTTAGGTACTTACAACTGATAGCCTTAAATGCGGCAACTTAGCGTATAATATTGACTTTAAAAAACCGTCCACTTAACAGTTTATACTTAGGTATTTTTGTTGCATGAAAATTCATAAATGCTTGTCTCAATCGGATGTACTGCTAATGACACCAGCTCTCGCATTGATTTTATTTGGGGCCTTCTCAATTGACGTGTTTGTTTGTAAAGAGAATTAAATGTGGAAGTGGAAGTTTGAAGGAATCGTGACATTTGGCACGATATTCTCTGCCTACTGCAGCAGCGACTTGG
>NJDC01001328.1:34959-50209 GCA_002245475.1 Calephelis virginiensis
TTTTTCATTATAGTTTACTGTCCTTAATTAAATGTCCAGCTACAGAATTATACCTCAAAATTGAATACATGTTCAACCTTTGATATTAAATACTTTTTTCTATTTATTTACTCTTTTATTTACAGCTATTTGAAACATAATAATCGGAGCAAATTATGCAAATAATAGTTACTGAGAAATCAATAGGGTTTTATATTTGTATGTACATAACCGGTTTTTGTTCTTCACTATCTTGCATGTCCCTAATTAGTTGACCACGACTGTATATACACATGTACACGATATATAAAATGATTAAATCAGTTATCATTTATAAATTACTCATTTTCGATCAGATCACGTGTCCTGACGCGAGTTTAACATTTTTTAACTCTCTCAAAATGTACACAAGAAGTTTCTATTTCAAAAATATGCATTCTTAAGTACACCTAGTTGGGTCATGATCAAATTTAAATTTCAAACACCTTCCTTATTATTTCAAATAGAACCATAATAATCTATTCAATATCGCCGAGTAATCGTGGAACGAACATACTCGTATACTCGAATTGAAGATCTCCTCCTTTTTGTAGTAGGTAGAAAATTTTATTTTAAATATTCAAAAAGTTTTTTCGTAGCAAGATAAAAAATATTTTTGTTCAATAACTAGAGTACACTTCCTTTGTATTGTGAGGACGTATCCCAGACGGCATTGAAGATTATTAATAATACATTTGTGCTTTAGCAAAATATATACTCGTTTTTTAAGCATTTGCAAAATGTAGACGTTCGTTTTTATACTTTTCTGATAATGTTTATCAACATTCAATGTTGAATTAATTTCCTTTTTTGAGGATGCGAAAATACTTTTCTCGGTTGCCTTGGTATCGATATTTTATTTTTATCGGTTTTCTAAATATATCTCCAACAATCGTTTCAGTTTTCTGCTATATTTTGTAACGTAGTGGGGCTGTCTTAGCCACCACCCACCACTATGTTAACAGAAAATGAACAAACAAACAGTCAAACTAAATGTTTGACTGAGAGGTATTCCTGTTGGTATGAGTTTAAAATAAAAATCTAAACAAAATAACACCATAATAAAAAAGTCTATAAAAGTCTGTGCACTTCACGTTATCTTTCTGCCGGCTTAAAAAAATAGTGACGTGGGATACGGCGGTCTTGAAGGCTATTCATCGACGGCGCACGAAGTATACTGTAAATCTCGGCGGTTAGGGTAGTGGCACCCTTCGGCGCCTTACCTCAGCAACCAGAAGCAGCAGCAGAAGTGGGCAGCTTGGAAGGCGGCCAGAGAAATACACCGGCGGGGCAGTTACCGCCGTTTCAAGGTCCTCCCACCACCGAGCAGCAGGCACCAGACAGCAGAGAGCAGTCAGCAAGCAGTTTCTTCATAACTTGTACTTCACCTGAGTTCCGTCGACGTATCGAGTCAGAGTTAGAATCAAAGAGTATAATAATATACCTATACAGGACGTTAGAATCCAGATCCAGACTGTCAGCAGTATAAATCAATAATAAATTTTGGTTCAAACAGTATAATAATATACCTGTACAGAACAAGAGAACCGTTTCTCCCGGAAAGTGGAATCATGTTAACACTAGCGTTCCAAACATTTTATGGTGGAAATAATTTAGCGTGTGTGTGTGAGCAATTGAAAAATTTTGACCATATAATATATTTAAATTTGACAAAAAATATGAACAGACTAACTAGGTAACAACAAGATATGACATGAGATATGACATATAGCTTCAAAAGTTAAAAATAAGTAGTCGAAGTTTCCTCATAATTATTGAATTTCAAGTTGATATTGAGTGAAATTAGTCATTTTTGGTGGCAATTTGTATAATTTTGTTCAGTGAAAGTGCACAAATGAAATAATCATAAAGAAATTAGTGTATCGTGTATTTCCTCGTTGCCGCCAAATTTCATTACATGAGCTTGAGTAATGAGGCCACCGCTTTAACCAAGAGCCTGACATGACTTACTGACGACTTATGACTGATGACTAATTATAATTATTAAAAATTGATATAAAATTTGATGCAAACTTCTACTTGACTAATGGCAAAATACTAACGTGAGTGCCAAAACCTAAAGAAAGAAAGAAGAAGACATATTAATGCATATTTAAAATACACTATCCACATACTTGTCACTGTCATCTCATGGCAGTTTGATAGTACCATTTTTAAGGACAGAGATTGATCGTAATAATGTTATTCACAAATAATATAGAGAGAGCGTCACTTTTTAAATTTAAAGCTTATAAAACTCCTCTTTATCCGTCATGAGTTAAAAACAGATTAAGTATGTAGTAAAACACAAACTATTATCCTGTTGTAACACTTATTTGCTATGTCGAAATGTTAGAGAAAATCATTTTTGTTGAAAATGACTAATTGGTATTATTAAAGAACATCGCCGCCGGCAACTATTTTTGAAGCACAAGACAAAAAATGTCTTCAGATTTAGATAGTACATGACCTCTCTCTAATCAATTTGATGAAGGAAGAATGATAACTTGTCGTGTGTAATGTTTATATATTTTACAGAAAAAAAATTGTAATTAAATGATTTATTAAATATTTATAAATAAATCATCTGCTACAAAACTATCAAGTTAATTTGGATTGGGTATTACGTATCACAGATTTAGAAATTATTATCATAATGAATAGTATAGTTTGTCATTTTTTTTCAATTGTCAAAGACAGTATTACAAGCCGACCCATCGCTTAGAACTATACAAAGCGCAAACTCGACCTCATATGGAGTACTGTTCTCAACTCTCGGATGGGCACTCCATAGTACCAGCTCCTTCCGTTTGACCGCATTCAACGTAGAGCTACTCGAATTGTCAATGACCGGGCAATTACCAATCGGCTTGATTCTTTGGCGTTGCGTAGAGATGTTGGGTCACTCAGTGTTCTCTACCGCATCTATCATGGGGAATGCTTTGGTGAGTTGTTTGGTTTAATAGCAGTAACTGATTTCCACCTTCAAACTTCGCAATAGAGTTTAAAGTATCATGCCCATCATCTTGATGCGTGGCGATCTAAAACTGTGCGAACTTTGTAACGCGATTACTCGGCCAATAGTTAACAGATTTTGATGGTTATTTTTTAGAAACATAGGTCATGAATCCGAGGTGGTCTTACATTAGTTTTATCATGACCGACTAGAGGTTTTTGAGTTATACTTAAATATACATCATTTTTTCATCATTAATGAGGTCGTCAAGATCGTCAAAAAGATAAGTAAAAAATGTAGTTACCTATGCTATTGGTGACATGCCGTTCGTGTGTAACAGCTCTAAGGCGGATTGGGTAAATAGTTCAAAGACAGAATTGTGGATTTCAGCCTTTGATTTCACTGATGTAAAAACTCGGACGTTATTTTGTTGAAATAGTACTTTTCTTCTGAGCATCTCGTAAATGACGTAGTAAAACACAGTAATAATTTTCAAGATAATCATTCATAATAACACCCTTCGAGTCCCAGAATACCGAGGTTATCTTATTTACCAACAAAATTGCCTTAGCCTGTTCGAGGGTGGTAAGCCAGGTCTTTGTTCCACTGTTGATTGTTGTTTTATTTCTGGCATACAGTAATGAAAAAATGTTTTGTCCACTATAACAAAACGATTCAAAAAATCATCTGCATCGGGTTCAAACAACTCCAAACAGGGACATGAAATTGACAATCGCGTCCTTTATTGTTCAACTGAAAGCAGCCGCGAAACCAAAGGCAATTCGTTGAAAACGATATTTTCAGTTCATTCATAAAATAAGCTTAGAATCTCGGCTATTTTTCTAATTTTTAATCTGCGGTCTTCCGTAATTAAATCAAGTACTTTTTAATATTTTCTTCAGTAATGCACGTCAAATCCCTTCCAAATGGGGGTTCATCTTTTACACTCTCTCTGCCATGCTTGAATCCTGCTATTTTTTGACGGATGTTTTTTTTTAATTTTTAGATTTTTGGCTATTAAAGTTTCAGATAAGAAGCTTTTTCTTACGCCTAGAGATGAGTCTTTTTGACATTATATAAAACTACCTTACTACCTACCTACCTACTAGGTACTAGAGCACCACCGAAATCGGCTAGCTATTGGTCGAGTAATAGTGTTAAAAACAAAATAAAAAATATTTGAAAAAACACAGTCTAAATTAGAACATTTTTTGGAGACCATTGAAAACAAGCTATCGCGGATAAAGATAACAGACTAGAAAACATTGGTGGGTTCTACCATAGGTTCTACTGTCGATTTGTAAGAAAAACCATGCGATGTTTTTATAACTTGGATTTGAATTTTTGTTCGAAATTTTTCAGGAACTAAATTCGTTGTATATTCTGGCTAATAAGAAAGAATTATCAACATCAAACTTCTTTATAAAACGTTACGAATGGTTAAACTATGAAATAACGTGGTATAAAAACATAGTGATGCATAGAAATCAGTAGGTGAACTATCAATCGTTCTTTCTAAACCTTCTTCCCGCACCCTTAAATGTAAAAGCTTTTCCAAAATTTAAATCCCTTTTGGGGTGTGCACCAGTTCCGAGAAAAAATAGTTATTTAAACCCATCAAGTCGTGTAACCGAATCGAAAATAAAATTACTCCTAATATGAAATATCCAGTATATACAGTTATATATATAAAGAGCTTGTTTGACCTCGAATCGAACTAACCATTACATAACATTAGATGACTGGTTCCCGCTTACTACTTTGTTCTTTCTATCTTCAAGTATTGTTAGTAAATTAACAAATTTTATTTAATAATAAGTGCAGTAAAACTGCAAAAATCGACTCCATCTATTTCATTTAGTACCTCGTCAAGATCTGATAATTATTTTTCAAAAGATAGCAATTTCAAAATGGTCCCACATAAATTTTATCAATATCCTAATAGTCGTTTTTGAATGCTTACATATATGCTGTATAGTATACATTTTTATACACATCAATAAAACGTCACTAACGCGGTAAATGATAAAATTAATAATAGGCAAAGGACCATCTCGGATGTTTAAAAAAACAATCAAATTCGGTTGGCAGTGAGCCGATTAATCCCATAATAAATGTACAAAAAACATACAGTCGAAATGGGAACCTTCTCCTTATTAGAGTCTTCTAAGAAACGCTAAATATTTTTATGGATTCACTTTCAGTTCATTATGAATTCTAAGTTCCTTTAATTCATTAGTGCCAATATTATATTATTTCTAGAAACTGTCAACATTGCTGAATTCAATAATACGTAAGCTGAAAAAATAAGATATTACAATAAGTCGAAATGGAGTTTGAAAAGCTGAAAACTAGAGTATTTAATGTTAATATGAAAATAGTTATAGTAACAGTTTTTAGGCTCATTCCTCTGCCGGTGATTGCGTCAACTCTGGCGCCGATAGCTCTTAGAAGTAAGATTGAATTGTTTCATATGTGGATTATTGGTCTGGTGCTGGCATTGATTGCATAAGATCTCGAGTTTTTAAATTTTCTAATAATAATCGCAACAGCACCCGGTTAGCTATTAGTTTGTCATCTATCACGTTGTGGCATCGTCGCTTTTCTGATTTTGCCTCTGCTCGCCTCTTCAGGATTTTTTTGGAAGATTGTTTTAAAGAATTTCCATTTCGAGATAAAACAAGTTGCCAATAGTCGTCAAACTTGAGTTACAAAACATAGACTAAAGAATAACAGTATTTGTAGGTTGCGCCATAAATCTCATGCTTATGTAATTTTACTGGCTACCATATCTTCTGAACCGATACACGAAACTAGTGAGCATCAATTCTATGGCGGCAGGAACAGATTATGTTATCAAGCCGGGCGAGCTGACAATATTTTTTACCACCAAGTCATGGTCACGAGCTAATGACTGAAACCAACGCTCGACTCAAATAATCATTGGCTCATATTCTTAAAAAAAAGCTAAAGCATATTCACGCCCATATCCCCGAAGAGGTAATCAGAGGCACAACTAGGATACCCACGACTAGCCGAAGACACAAATTCTCACAATGTGATAGGTTGGCAAGCTTATCGCCAACTGGGCGTATATCAAATCCCGGGCAACATTTCCTTTACTAGAACATTGGAAAAAAACAAATTTTTATTTTTGTTGTCCGACCCGGGAATGCAGTCAAGTTCAAGATTTGGACTGCTAGATCACAGAGGCGAACAGAAAACAAACGCAGCTTAATACTTAACAGTGCTCTTGAATCAGTCACCGTTTTTATTTTTGTTGCAGCCTACAAATGCAGAGAAGTATGGACAAGCTTAGAATTGGAAAGAGCATTCAACCTCGGTTTAGACGGAGCATTGCTTCTTATTCCATTCTTCATCATGTCATTTGCCTACTCTCTCATTGTGACAAAACTCTGGCGTGGAATGAAACACGAAATCCAACATAGTTTCAACTGGCAACAGCAGCGTAAGTATTTCACTGGATTACTATTAACGACCAATCGAAAATCTGCAGACTGCAGGTATCACCAAGCCATTTAACTAATGCCGTTTCTTTCTCCTTTAGAAAGATTGTAATTAAACCGCACGTTCAATTCATAAGCATGTGGTTCCCTTAAAATATTGTTTATCTCTTTAAAGAAGAAAGAAGTCATAGCCGAGCTATTTCACTAATACCGTTTCTTTCTTCTTTAGAAAGATTGTAATTAAACCGCACGTTCAATTCATAAGCATGTGGTTCACTTACAAGATTTTTATCTTTCTAAAGAAGAAAGAAGCCACAGCCGAGCCATTTGACTAGTACCTTTTTTTTCTTCTTTAGAAAGATTGTAATTAAACCGCACGTTCAATTCATAAGCATGTGATTCTCTTACAATAAATACTTTTTATCTTTCTAAAGAAGAAATAAAAGAAATTAGTTGAATGAGTCGGTTATACCAGCATAGTTTAAATATTAGGTCATAAGTGCACTTTGTTCAACTACTTCATAATTTGGTTATATTTAATCTTTTCAATTAAAACTTCTATATTTTAAAATTTTTAAATGAAGAAACACTTATAATTTATTACTAATATAAATAGCCTACCGGTTTCGCTTATTACAGCATCATTAGAGCTAAATCTTAAACTACTCTAGTAGTAGTGGGAGAATGATGTAAAAATATGTATAATTTGGTTGTCAATATCAGAAAAGTCTAGACGCATTTGGCTCTTTAAGTAGTTAAACCAATTACGCTAAATGAATCTAGTGTCGGTTTACTTAAGTTAATTATGAAAGGAATTGAATTTATAGACATTATGAATACATAACCTGGAACCAAAGAATTCTGTAATGTGATTACCAGTCTGACTTTGAAAATCTAGAGCATAGGTTCTGAAACTTATTTCATATAACGTTTACTTTGAAAAAAAACCTATGTAAAGCAGGGGGCTTTACATAGATTTTTTTCAAAGTTTTTCCCCGCTTTTCTCGTCAAAAATCAACAAACTATTTTTTCAGGTTTTCTTACCGTTCCTCTCTAGGCTTTCAGCACGCACAAGGGGGCGTTATCGCCCACTTTGAGAAAGGCTGCTTTAGAGGTTAAATCCGTGGGGCCATTTAATGAAACATAGTTCATTTTTAACCGATTCCAAAAAGGGCTCCAATTGTACTGCACGTTTTTTGTATGTTTGTTAGGTGATTATTCGGCGAATAGCCATCAAATTATGATATGTCATGATTCCGAGGTATTATCATATTAAAATTGAACTAAAATTTAAAAAGTTGTTTATTTCTTTAAAGTAGTTACATTATTTGAATCAGTTGTTGAGACCAACCTACTAAGTATTTAATAAATACTTGTGTCAGGTGTTCTCGCTCTTCCTAACCAAAATTTAGCATATAGTTTTTTTTTTGTTACATTATCTAATGAAATATTATAATATAATAATAATAATAGCAAATTTACATGAATTTTATGCGCGAGAAAACAATTAAAATCAATATCAGTTATTACAATAACAATCAAATAAACTGTTAAGATTAGGTTATGTGTATCATGCATTTTGTGTGTGTGTGTGTGTGTATGTGTGTGTGTGTGTGTGTGTGTATATAAATATTTGTGTCTCAAAATACTATTTTATTTATACGATATAAGTGATTTGACCTCATCATACGATTGTACTTCCAAGTAATTTGTAATAATTGTTTTACACATGTGAGTATTTATCGGATATATCTCTAACTTTTTATTTAACTTATTATATAGATGGACTGATAGTGATACGTGTTGTCGCTGAGCAAATACTGTTTTAATCTGTATAGTAACGACAACTTACTGTTTTCTTCTTGTGGTATGGGTATGCGTTTTGTAAAGTTGTCTGTATGCAATCTCAGGACTTCGTGGATACGGACGCGAAAATACTTTTCTTTCTAATACCTCAAAAAGAATGCGTACTTTCGAAGTAATAGTTTGAGAAATCCATTAATGTCGTTGTGGATCGAAATAAAGAGAAAAAGTCTAATAAAATAACCCTTTTACGAGAGTTGAATCAGCCTTATTCAATTATGGGTATCATTTACTTTAGAAGGCGATTATTTTGTAGAAACGGCTGAAATACTGAAGATACATCTAAATAAGTATCTAATAGATTGATTTAGAAGATGTAAAATATCCTCAATTGATTTAATGCTTTCATTTATTTCTACAATTCACCTTACGTGAGGTCTGGCACTCGATACACTGTGCCTACTCCTTAAGGGACTTGGGGTCTTAACTTGGACTAACGGACTTGGGACTAACATTTATTGGCAGTAATTTTGTTGCACACTTCCCAAACAAATTTTAAGTTACCGCTATCTTTCAACGAAAGTGATAGAAAGAGACAAAACACTTTTAGTGTTGTCAGATTAGCCTGTAAAACACATTTCTATCGACGATTATTCTAATTCTTGGAACAATTGGAATTCTTGATATGTCTTACTAATGTGGCATTAAAATGTTCCATCTTTTTTTACAAAAACTACGCTACTAAAAACTAATAACTACTACCAAAACGAAAACTATTTTGTACGAATAATTTTTATAGTTACCAAACATACAAATACACCTAATAGTACCACAATGATTATAGTTTTTGGAAGAAGTTTAGTTTGTGTACAGCAAAGTCACCACCTTTACTAGAATTGCAAAAGTAATTAAAAAAATATGGTAATAATGGACGTCATTAGTTATATAAAAAAAGTATCTTCACACCCATATCCCGAAAGAGGTAGGCAGAGGCACAACCTGGGCACCCAGGACTAGCCGAAGACACTAAGTCCCACAATGTGATAGGTGGCAAGCCTATCGCCAACCGGGCACATATCCAATCCCGAGCAACATTTATTTTTTTAATTAGAAAATTGGAAAACCCAATTTCTCTTTTTTTGCCCGACCCGGGATTCGAACCCGGGACCTCTTGTAGTCAAGTCCAACAACTGAACCGCTAGACGACAGAAACTCATAAGTTAAATGAGTTTACTACTGTATCAAGTACTGTAACCAGACTGCAGGTAGTCGAGTGTAGGGCAGTAACTTCTAGGTTGCGACAATACTGTAAGACACTGCCAGTACATACATATCTTCACGCCAAGTCCCTTACGGAGTAGGCAGAGAGTATCGAGTGCCAGACCTCACGATCTTGACAAACCTGTCTTGCTTCCTTCAAATTCATAACCCTTTTCATACAAACACGCCGGTTTCGGAGACTCTTGACACCACCCTCGGATAATCGGATAATATCCGATTGATCTGATCGTGAAATGTCAGCCTTGGTCTCCCCGGGTACCTACATCCATCCACATTCGCATTGTATATCTGCTTTGTCAATCTTTGATCTGTCATTGTTTCCACATGACCGAACCAGCGGAGCATGCCCTTTCGCATTTTAACACCAACACTTTCTTTCAATCCCACTCTTTCTCGGATTTCACTGTTACGAATGCGGTCAGCGAGCGTAGACTTGCGTATATCTCGGCCACCATTTTCCAATCGTCACAGTAAAAGATGTTATTTTCCTAGCTGCTCTCTAACTATTTTTCTTTCTCATTTTTTTAAAAAATTTGAGAAATCATTATGTTTTCATAGTTGAAACGACACCATAAAAGTTAAGGCGTATTGGCTTTGGTAGCTTTCAAGTAGTACTACAGGTATTTACCTGTCTTCATGCCAAGTCTCTTTTGGGCTAGGCAAAGAACCAAGTCCTAAGTATCATGATCTTTGCAGACCTACCAACCTTTCTTCACATTGATTTCTGTTTTTGTACAAAATCGCTAATTTCGGAGTCTCTTGACACTACCCTTTGATAATACCCGAGTAACTTGATATTGGAATGTAAAATAGGTCTATCCGGGTCCTTACAAACACCCACATTCTCATCGTTTCTGTTTTGTCAATCTTTCACCCGCCATTTTTTTCTATGGCCAAAGCAACTGAACCGTTAGATAAACCTTACTGTTTTTTTCATTTTCATTTACTAACGAACTTCTCAAATGAAAACACTAAATACTTTCGATAGTTTCTTTATATTTGATATTTTCCATCGTCGGCGCTTGGTAAAACTTCCAAATATTCATATTTTTAAAGAAAGAAACACTTGTACTGTTTTACTTATCACTTATAATTTATTACTTTGTAATTAGTAGCCTACCAGTTTCGCTCATACAGCATCATCAGGGCTAAAACTTAAACTTAAAAAAAAATTCGATAGTTTCAACTGTTTACACTTTTAAATTTCACTTTTGCTAACGACTTCGCTTCCCCGGGTCAGGTTTAAACTTTTTTTTAATTTTATTCATCATCACAACCTTGCCCGAGATTAGCGATATTTTTGCCACTTCTCATATTGTAATACTACAGTACCTAGGGTTGATCATAGTTGCCCTGGATTTACCTACGTTAACTTCGGGGATACGGGTGAGACTATACCTACTTATATGCTTACACAAAACCACAGTAACTTAAAATTATAACATCCCTTTTCTGACTTTTCTGAAAACATGCGCACATAAACTTCTATACATTATAAAACATCAACAGGCTATCTTCAGCCTAACCCTTATCTTGAGGCATCTTGCCACGGTACTGTTAGTCAGTATTCTATTTTCATACAAATGAGTGAAAACGCCTTTATACCAGTTTTGCGATGGCAATATTTACGATCACAAAATTAGAAAAAAAAGGAACAGGCAGGTGCAGTTATAATACCGAAGGTGCGTAACCCTATCTCGTATTCATGTACCGCACGGCTGTAGGTATTTAATTTAAAAACAGGGCCGAGTTACAACACTGTTTATTACATTACCGCGATCTTCCTTTATCTCAGTTCGTCTCGCTTTATCTTGAGGCGTTTCGCTTCGCCTTGGCCCTTGAAACGTTTCACGTTCACATGTCTACAATATACTAAGAAAATAATGGTAGCGAAAGAATCTGGTAATTTATTTCCCGCTTAGAGCTGTATGAGATATTTTATAACAGTCAGTTTCTATTGCAGTATAATACGTCATAACTATAATAAGGCACGAGTATTACTATGCTAACAATGTTGTTTATTGCAACTAACAGTTTTTTAAGTGTCTGTCGGTGCATCCAAACGAACAGAAAAATTGTAGAAAAATTAATTTGGTATTTAAAAGAGATTTGGAATAAATTGAAAGCTGTAAAACTCAAAACAAAAGACTACTCTAAACTTAAGAAAAAAAACTAAATGCTAGGTGATGCCCGCGACTTTACTCATGTAGGTTTTAGTGTTTGGATTACTCAAAAAGTTATTAAACGAAAATCCACTATTTGATCTGCCATATCATAGTACATTGAAAACAATGCTACGAGAAACCAAAGCCTGCTAAATTTAGTTTGTTATAAATGTTCCATTTCTTGCCTGTAGGGTTACTTTTCACGAAAATTGGAATCATTTTAGGTACTTTTTGACACAGTACTAGCGGATTATTAACACTTAGTTCATATTTCCAATTTGCATCAAATCGATATTTTAGAGTAACATTACTGGTTGTAGGTTTTTATTATCCTAAACAAGCTAAAAGAGGCCATAAGAAGCAGCTTATTTTATAGAAGTTCAATATATACAGGTTACTGTCATCAAACGCATAACCTTTCTAGGGCGACTTTAGTACATCAAAAGCAACAACTTTTTGTTCTACAGGTTTTAGAAAATCACGAAATAAGAATTTGGTTATCCATACAAAAAGTTCATCGCCCTCTTACAAAATGTATGGAGAACCTAATACTTATTTCGTGATTTTCTAAAAGCTGTAAAAGTTCATACTTTTGATGTTTAGTACATAGCCGCCCTAGAAAGGTCGTGCGTTAGTTACCAGTAACCTTGTATAGTATGGGATAAAAGATCATATTCAACTCGCCCGGATTGGTACCACCGCCATCCCTATTCCTGCCGCCATGACTTCAGTGGTTGCCGTTGACTTGTTCCGGTTCGGAGGGTAAGGTAGACGGTAAAGTTACTTTTGCTCGAGGTCTAACATATTGGCCTCAGGTTGGCAACGCACCATTACCCCCGTTGGTGATTCTAGGCGGCGTGAATTTCTTTCCATCAGAAAATCCGTCTGCTTGGTTGCCTTCCAATATCATAAAAAATAAATATAATTAAGAAATGCTAAAACCTACGCTCGTCGTCTTTTAATGGTTGTTTTTTTTTAGTGACTACAGGTCGTGATAGCTGTGGATGTAAGGACCACGTATTATCATCAACGACGCTTTTGCCGGGAAATACTTCGGACTGTTGCTGTAGAAATGATTGCACCACAAAGAAACCAATGAAGGTACATTTGAATCATAAATTAAAGCATTTCTAATTATAAGTATTATTACTTTTTAAAAATCGCTTGTAAATTTTTATATACCCTGTATTTGTTTTATTTGGTTACCAGTGTTGGCTTTTTCCAATGTAACAAACATAGCGCTTGCAACGAAACATATTTACTGCTTCAAATTTAAACAACGACTGCGGTCTTCCACCCTTATTGCCATATTCATATTTTTCCATAGTCTTCATCGATTCTTATTCTTCGGCTAGTCGTGGGTAGCCCTTTATGCAATAAATGAAATTAAAGGTGACATTATTTCTACTGGAACACCAACGTACTGACCCATATAATACCAGACTTGATCGACTTTTTCATTACAAAAAATATAGATACCAACTATTTAAATATTAAAGAAAGTTTCGATCTTAACTCAGATCACTCTCCTATAATAATTAATCTTAGTGGATGTTTATTACAAAAAACCCTACGTGTGTCGCTTGTCAATAGAAAAACGGACTGGACAAGTTTTAAGATTGATTTAGAGAGTAGAAGATGTTATCATATTTAATAAATTTGACAAACGACAATTGTACTGATTATTCCATATGGAAAGCTACAAAATCTCTGAAAAGACTAGTTTCTCAGATTTCACTTATAAGAGATTATGTGGTAAATGGGCCACAAGTGATAAGAAAAAGGCAACCGGTTTGCTAATCATCTGGAACATATATTCAAACCAATAGATGGCGATGAAAACTCTTTCGATGACATTACGGGAACATCTGATTATGATATAAAACTAACTTAACCAACAGAAATCTACAAAGAGATAAAAATAAAATCAGTTCAAAAAAGTCTCCAGCCTATTATTTAATAACAGGTTTAATACTAAAAAACCTACGTAACAAAAGGAATAGTTAAGCTTACAAATCTTATTAACGCAGCATTCAGATTAAAATATGTACCTAGATTGTGGAAGGTAGCAGAAGTCATTATGATTTCAAAGCCTGGCAAACCTCCTCAAGACCCATCTCACTGCTACCAGTGATTTCTTAGGTATTTGAAAAGATTCTTCTAAAAAGGCTGAAACCAATTTTAGAAGAAAAAAAGTTGATCCTAGATCATCAATTTGGATTCAAGGAGCAACATTCTACCATCGATCAAGTACACAGAATCACAAATATTATTGAAAAGTTGTTAGAAGAAAAAAAAGTTTGTTGGACAGTTGTCCTGGACGTCGCGCAAGCATTTGAAAAAGTTTGGCATGAAGACTTAATTTACAAGCTAAAACGTATGCTTCCTATACAATTCGCAAACATTTTGCAGTCGTATATTGAAGAATATTCGTATATTGAGTAAACATCCACTAAGATTAATTATTATAGGAGAGTGATAACTCAATTAAGATCGAAACTTTCTTTAATATTTAAATAGTTGGTATCTATATTTTTTGTAATGAAAAAGTCGATCAAGTCTGGTATTATATGGGTCAGTACGTTGGTGTTCCAGTAGAAATAATGTCACTTTTAATTTCATTAATTGCATAAAGAAGTTCTTTGCCTTTTTTGTCGTAAGTATGGATCCCCAGTGACCTTTAACTTATTTTTAAATGAAGAAACACTGGTTCTGTTTTACGTATCAGTTATAATTTATTACTTTATAAATAGCCTAACGGTTTTGCTTATGACAGCATCATCAGGCCTAGAACTTAAACTTAAACGAGTACTAGCGCTGAAGATGATGTCATAAGCGAAACCGGTAGGCTATTTATAAAATAAAAATAAGTATGTTAATAAAAACCGACTTCAAAACTAAAAAATAATAAAAATAAATTAATTAGATACTACCTATTATTTAAATGTGCCATTTACTAATAAGTTTGATGTCGGGGCCAAGCCTTAAACTAATAATAATTATATTTGAAGTAAGTATTAAATTGGCTTGGCCCCGACTTCAAACTTATTAGTAAATGGCACATATAAATAATAGGTAGTATATAATTAATATTAAATCTTTATTATTTTTTACTTTTTAGTTTTGAAGTCAGTTTTTATTAACGTAGTTATTTTTATTTAATACTTTTTGGTTTATTGTTGATATGATTTATTTTAATAAAAACAAGCGAAAAATTTGTCTGATATCAAATTTTCTAGAGAAGGAGACAATACTTCAGCTGTCAATGCTGTGATCACTATTCACAAAACTATGCAAAACTAAATGACATTTGAACTAAATTTTCCACTTATATGGTTATGATTAGTATTTTTTTCTACGACTGTTATCGCAAGTAAATGGACATAAAATACCTACGATACAATAATAGCTTGCCATTGGCTACTAAATATGGCTGCTTTTCTGACATTATACGGCTGTCCAGAAAAAGTAGAGTATCGATATCGATACATGATCTATTAGTGAAGATTGATAGTTAAGTTTAGGTAAATAGATAAGAATTGTTATTTACCTACCGAATA
>NJDC01001328.1:77599-94463 GCA_002245475.1 Calephelis virginiensis
TCACAAAACAGAAACATACTTTTACAAAAATACTTTCTACATACCTGTAAAGAGAAACAACATTAAAAGCTATTGCTTCAAATAGGTAGTATTTATAACAATCTGAATAAATAAATGATGGTTTAAACAAAGCACGTTTTTCTAATAAATGAGGTTTTGAGTTCATTCGTTACAAATATCTAAAATACAAATCTTTTGTCTGTGTATCATGACACACAAGTAATGAATTACTTAAAAGAAGATCTCCACACCATTATGTTAATGTTTTTTACTGAAATAAATATATTTTATTATTATTATTATCATTATTATTATCATCAGTGTATATTAGGTACATTGGTCTGAGGTTCATGTTATCCCCACCAACATAACGTACGTGCTCATGTTTGTCGGTTTGGCTAGTAAGTAGTCTGGCAGGTACACTAACATAATAGAGTATCAGAGTACTTACTCTCCTACAGATGGCTTTAAGTAATCTTCGATAGATTACTAAATTTAACTGTATTTAATGGTATCACTGTATCGTAAATACTGGAATAAGATACAACATAATACGCATTTTCCCGGAATCTAAAATATTTTTTAAACTTATTATCTTGAAACGGTTTCGAAAAAAAAGAGGAAGTTCGACTACTATACTTTTATGTATGTTAGTCGATTTCTCCGTTATTTCTGAACTGATTTCAAGCATTTTTTTTTATTTGAAAGAATGTATTTCCGAAGTCGTTTCGTTGCCAACAAATCTTCATCTGATGATAGTGTCAAAGGAAATCGAGTAAAATACTCAACTTTGTGTACGTAGACGACATACGTATTGAAATTGAACATATTTTAAAATACGTAAATAGTATAATATTTGCTAAAATACTTGTAATAGGTTGTTTATTGAAACAAAAAACTAAAGTTGTTGCTCTGTAAAGAGAAATATATTTTTATTTATAAATCTTAGTTGCTATTCACAAAACAGAAACATACTTTTACAAAAATACTTTCCACATACCTGTAAAGAGAAACAACATTAAAAGCTATTGCTTCAAATAGGTAGTATTTATAACAATCGTAATAAATAAATGATGGTTTAAACAAAGCACGTTTTTCTAATAATCCCAATATCTAGCATGGACTATCAATCGGCCATAATGAAAAGTGTTACCAACACAGATGATTAATATTTAAGTAGTAGTGAAGTAATGCGCGCGAAATTCAAATTAAATGAAGAAAAAGGTTAGTTCTTCATTTACATACTTTTAATAATACTGCCATAAGTAACACGTAAGTAGTTTTAAATTGATGGAGAGCCGCTCTTTAATTCTTTCTTTTTGTTATCATATCCTTATCATACATAGGTAATATTAAAATTATAAAATAACCTTACATTATATCACTCGTTTACTACATTCTACCCTTTTGGATCTCTGCTCTTTGAGGTGTAGGTATAATAGTATAAATTCATAAAATTATAGAAGAACATTTATGAAGCTTTGGTTAAAACTTTGAAATTTAAACAATTCGTTGACGCGGTTCTTCATAGATGTAATAAATGTATCACATTCACAACAAAGTACCTATTAAACAAAGCCGCTTTCCGCTCTTTGTCCCTTTGTAGGCGCATATCTAATCATTTAAGGCTTTAAAACTACTCAACGGATTTTAATGCGTTTTCTTAAAAGAGTGAATCCATAGGAAGGTTTATATACAGGATGACATTTAAAGTACCATAAAAATTTTGAAAAACGTTTCCGAATCGATAACATATTGGATCGACGAAGTATTAAAAAAAAATAAAAAATAGATTATAATTTTTATCCAACGCAAAATACAAGATGCATGGCTGTAACGTAAACAAAACATAAAACTGGTTCCCACCGATCGCAGTCGCATTCGCAGATTAGTGACGTCATGACTCGTACAGGTATGACACGGCGTATGACGGTCCTGAGAGTAGTATAGCCGGTAGACTTGCATAATTGGGAAAACATACTGTACACCACATCCACAGGACAGCGACGTACCTGTAACATTTATGGTGTTATAGACTGCGGTTATCGCTTACCATCAGGGTAACTTCAGGTTGTTTCAATAGGATTCGTGGGAGATAATTCAAATTTATGATAGTACTAGCAGTTGCCTGCGGCTTCGCCCTCGTTTTCACAAGAACCCGTTGGCGATCGGGATTAAAAGTATAATAATTGTAATAATAAATAAGTATAATAATAAATATGTTAATCCAGGTCACAATCTATCTGTGTTCCCAGACAAAATGTCAGCCATTCGAGCGTGAAAGAGTAACAAACATCTATACATACATCTCACAAACTTTCACATTTATAATGGATGATAGAAGGATGGAGGAATGTTTGCAAATAAAAGGTTAAAATATAAAATTGTAATTAAAGATATTATGCACCATACAGTCTGTACATATTGTAGGCATGCCCGCACGGCAGCCTCTCATTGGGGATGGATGCCTGGCGGTGTCCGCGTAACTATCGGTCAGATGCAGGGAAAGATGCTGCCACTTTTTACCACCACTTCCTTTTACATACAATCAACAGGAATCTCGTTGCGGATTTTGAGAAATATCTCCATCTTGTTTTCACTGCAGTGTCAATGTTTTTTTTTTAGAAAAGTAGGGTTGCGTTTTATTACATAAAACATGAACATTTCGCGCGTATGTATATTTCTATATACGTCAGATCCTTTACTACCTTTACTCAAAGAGTGCATGGGATATGCTATTCATAAGACACATAATTTTGGGTCTGTCTTATTTTTTAATCCGAACCGACTAACGGCCAATGTTAATAATGTATCTCAATCTAATGGATTTCAAGCAATCTAGATAGCTGAGTATCCGCCGGCCTATCCTATACCTCATTCCCATATTTATCCTGTGCACATATATATTATTGGCAAGCGGTAACATAAAAATGGATCAAAATATCAATCTTGGACAGCGAGTTTTGGATTAGGATTGATTATTAAATATTGGCCGTTAGACGATGAATAGTTTTAAATAGCTTTTAAGTTTGTTTTAAGATGTTTTTGTTTGTAGTGTCTTTTTTTAATATCGTTCCAGTATGGGCTAAATTATTTGGAAAAGTTTATCGTAAGTATTCTATTTTTTTGGTACAAAGTAAGCAAATTATATGCTTGTGTTATGGGTGTTAATCAACGATTCTAATACATAGAAATACCTAAATATATACGAGAATAAATTTACTAAACACCCAGACTTGGAATGGTCATCACAAACATGCCTGTCCTCGTTCGGAATCGAACCTTAGCCTCCGAGTTGGTCGGTGTGTACGCTAGCCCTTCGACCAACGAGGCGGTAATTTATTAATGCTCTAGCAGTAAATACATAATCAGAAAGCAAAATGCGGACACACCTATTTTGAGTTTTCAGTTATATTCAACAACTCTAAAAATGTATGTCATGACCATAAATACCACTGTTACTTTTTGAATGAAGCATTATTGAGGACTGTTTTAAATTAATGTTTATGAAAGTAATTATTGCAATAAAAAAAGTACATTCATACCCATACCTCGAACCCCTTCGAGGTATGGGTATGAATGTACTTTTTTAGGCAGCGACACAACCAGGGCACCTAGGAGTAGCCGAGGACACTAAGTCCCACAATGTGATAGGTGGCAAGTCTATAGCCAACCAGGCACAAATCCAATCCCGGGCAAAGTTGTTTTTCTTAGAAGATTAAAAAAAAACACTTATTCTCTTTTTGTTGCTCGATGCGACGATTTAACCCTGTATCTTATATGGTCAAGTTCAATATCAGACAGCTAGACCACAGAGGCGAACAATAGATAAAACTTATAATATCACACAAAGCCTCATATTGCACTGATTGACGCTAGAATAATTATAATAGCAATGCGGCGAAATAAATAGTTATCATCTTAGGTTGAGCCTTTAGGCAATATTATTTTATTAGTCGTTACTTCTGATCACTCTTTTTGATAGTATTGAGTGACAGTCAATCAGAAAAGTTTCCTTATAAATGTTAAGAATGCACCGAGTAGCAGACAAGGCCAGAATAATTAATGACCGAAAAGTACATATTTTTCTACTGAGACCACCTGCATACTTCATTTTAGAGTACCCCCTGACGCAATAACTATTAAATATGATTTGGTTACATGATTAAATGTTGAGTTTCATCTTCCTGGCGCATCAATCTTGGTTCATAGGCTATGTTTCTGTGCAAGCAATATTTGGCACCAAAACTAAAACGCAAGATACCAAATGCCAGGCGTATTCTATTTCGTGATATTACATTTACCTTCACCGGCAGCAAATACTCCTTAAGCCTTTCTCAGTTCGACTTATGTCCCCAGGCAGCACTCTTGACTCGCTAAAAAGATCTCTATTCCGTTGGAGTGTTTTTAAGATTTTTTTTTATGATGTTGGAAGGCAAACAAGCAGACGGATTTCCTGGTGGTGAGAAATTCACGCCGCCTAGAGACACCAAAGGTGGTAATGGTGCGTTGCCAATCTGAGGCCGGGATGTTAGGCCTCGAGCAAAAGTAAGTTTACCGGCTACCTTACCCTCCAAATCGGAACATGTCATGACGTTATGGCGGCAGGCATAGGAAAGGCGATGGTACCAATCCGGGTGAGTCGGTACGAAACTCTACCACCTAGTTAGATGACACGGTGTTAGTGACCGTAAGCCTATGCTCGCCTTTTACGAGCTGCCAGGCAGGAAGGCAGATGGTTCTGCAAAAGGTCGCTCTATATCTCTATTTATAGCCTTCATTCTTTGTTACAATTTCAACATTTTATTTTATTTGAAATATATATCATTTACAAGAAAAATATTGTTTCAGATGCTGTTTTCCTAAAGATTCTGTCATCGGGAAGCAGGTGACTCCGCCACCATCAAGTCAAGATGCCACAGCTTGTATAGTACGGGGCAGCCAAACTGGCCGCACTGGTATTTTGTTTCAATTAATTATTTTACAACCATTTTAACTATCTTCAGACTCGTATCTTCGAAGAAGTAGGCAGAGATACAACCGTGACACAATGAGCCGAAGACACTAATTAGTCCCATAATTTGACAGGTAGTAAGACTATCACCTAGCGGGTACTTTTATTACTTTTTTTATGATATTGGAAGGCAAACAAGCAGTCGGATTTCCTGGTGGTAAGAAATTCTCGCCGCCTAGAGACACCAAAGGTGGTAATGGTGCGTTGTCAACGTGAGGCCGGGATGCTGGGCCTCTAGCAACAGTAAGTTTACCGGCTACCTAACCCTCCAAACCGGAACACGTCATGACGTTATCAGTATGTCCTCAAAGTGCTCTTTTTCTTACAGAGCTAGAGGGACAGGAAAGCGAGGATTGTGTTTAGCAGCGGTTCCCAAAGCACGGCTTTGGGAAACGGCTCACACCAAGGCCTGCCCGTGCCCGTTGCCGTCGCACGTCCTTTCACGCAGGTACTACAAGTTACAATTTCACAAACCTATCCGACAACATACGCAAACACAAATACACACGCACTGTTACACACACAAACACTTTCCTTTTTATTTTTACTTCAAGCAAAATAGGTTTCAATATTATTTTATATATTATATATACAGGCTGTCGATTTTCATTTGCAATGATATATTGTATACTGATCATGAACTTAAGTAAGTAAAATAATGCTAAATTATTTAATTCAATGAAAGGTTAAAAAAAGCTTTGTGTGGTTTAGAATTATATTAATATCTATAAATATAAAAATCAATGCCAATTTTCGTTGAAATTTTATAACTCAAGAACGCGCTCACCTATCCAAACCAAATGTTTAGGCTTTGTACGGACTATTTAGCAGATGGCTTTTGTGAAGTTTGCATAAAATCGATAGAACCGCTCTTTATTTGTCACATTTTTTGTAAAAAATGAATTTAATAAATGGCGGATAATTTTGTTAATTAAAGGGTATTTTTCAGTCAAATTGAAACTTTTTTCAGATAGGATTGTTCTGTCATATTGAAACTTTTTTTAGTTGTTTTTTTTCTTTTTGGTTTGTTTTTTGTTTTTGGTGTGTGGTGTGAATTCGGTGGAATCATGTTTTTCCCATGGCCAACTTTATGTTGCCTGTTCCAGAGCCCAGCCGTTTGTTTATTCATGCTTAAAATAGAAAAACAGAAAATATTGTGTTTCCAAATGTTTTGGATTAGGTAAGTTTTAAAAAAACTAGCAATTAATAAACTATTTTATTTGAATAAATGAATTTGATGTTCCAATATTTTTTTTAATATTTCAGTTTATACGCAGCGAAGCACGTACCGGGTCGATAGTTAACCAAATAAAACCAAAATAGTTTTCCCCGTAAGCTACCCGTCGAATTTCGCAATCATGAATCAATAATCAATCGACTGGGAGCGCGCTCTGTGATTAAGGATAAATACAGAGAAACATCACGTCGTTGTATACATACAAAGTTCCTTGTATGGTTGGAACAGAATATTATCGAGTGAGAATCACGTTTTCTACAAACCTGACAAGCTTCTTTCACATTCGTTACTCTTTTCGGAAACTTTTGACACCACCCTCTTGTTATATCCTAGCAATTTTTTCGTAGAATGGCAAACTACGTGGTCTACCGTGGTTTTCATGAAATAAAACCATTCACATTCGAAATAAATAAATTTAAAAAAAAAAATCGATCAACGTGTCATCTGCCGTTCATTCTACATAACGAAACCATTTTATTTTCACACCGACAGTTGCTGTTTTTTTACTTCTTATTATTATTAATATTTGGATACTAATTATATGTTAAATTCCTGTGTATATTTTTTTGTATTTCTTCGTTATTTCTTAGCCGATTTCAAATGTTTTTTTCTTGCGATAGCATACTTCCGGGTTGTTTCCATTACTACTAAGTTTGGATCTAGAAATGATCCCAGGGAAACCGAGAAAATAATTAATTTTTGTATATGTACAGGTTTTATATAATGAAATTAAAGTTGGTTTTATTCATTTTTGCTGCACCTTAATTATAATTATAATATGATCCTTTTTTGTAATGTTATAATTTTATCTGCTATACAGCTATTTTAACCAATCAATGAAAGTCAATGCAAATCAGAAAAATCAATGCAAATCAACAGCCTGTATATTAGAGGCCTATATTTTTCAAGACTTGATCAATATTTGTTCGACCGCCTCGTTGGTCGAGTGGCTAGCGTATTCGCCTAACTGCATCGACTAATCGCGAGGCTCGGGTTCAATTCCCGACGGGGGCAGGCATTTGTGTGATGAACATTTACATGTCCGCATTTCCGGGTCTGGGTGTTTATTAAATTTATTCTGGTATCTATTTAAGTATTTCTATGTAATAGTATCGTTGACTAACACCTATAACACAAGCATATAATTTGCTTACTTTGGGGTTAGATTCAATATGTGTAACTTGTCCAGGAATAATTATTATTCATTTATTTATTATTATTTGTACATAATATTATTAACTTATACTACCTAGCATTGAGAACATTAATATTTATTATAAATATGAACAAATCAAAAAGTTTAGCAGGAAATTTAACGGAATAACCAGGTGCAGTGCTATGGCGTTTGGAAAATTTTAATTTATTTTGTTCACAGGTCATCGAAACAGGAGACGAAGAGAGTCAATTTCTTTATCGAATTACTTGGCCTCGAACGGTACAATCAAAAGTAAGCACACCAACACAGGCCCTATATAAGTAAAAGAAAGTGTGGTTGGCAGATTTCTATGACTTAATGTTGATAATTTACACTTTCGGACAAATAAATTGAGCTGCAGCCGAAATAGTCATACCTATATAATCTATACACCTACCTGCATACCTATCTAAACTGTTTTTTGAACGAGGAACCTGTTGACTCAGTATTCAATTTCTAGGCGTATAAAGTGTATGACCTCAGCTTTAACCTCATTGTCCCATAAAAGAATTGTCATAAAAATCAAATAGGTAAGATACGAACTAACGATAAAAAAATGAGGCATAGTTTATGGCACGAAGCTTTAACCCTACGACTACTCTTGAAACTGCTCCAAAAAGACTGCCCCGTGCGTGTTTCTCCCTAGTACTGGCTTTGGTGTCGGGTGGTAAGCAGCGTACTAAAATTTGTGCGTGTCACACGCACTGGAGCTTCTGGTGGTAATGCATTGCCACCTAAAGCAATAAACTTTATCGCGTCTTTTAGTCACGGTGTTTTGAGTAATAACAATATCATATTAGGTTCTTTTAGGTTTAAGAAACTTTGTTCTTATAAAAAATTGAAAGAATACACTTAACACTTGAACAACAAAAATCATACCTAAAATTAAAAACATACCTTCTGTCTGAGCAAATAATAACTTACATCACCTTAAACACACAACATCCTTTACAGGAAATCTAGAAAACACAATATAGTGATAACTAACAATAAAAAGAGCATGACAATACAACGATTTTACAAAAAAAGACAAGATTCAAGACGTTATTAATTGACTTGCATTTATGTGGGGAGATGCAAAAGTATTAGCAGTATCCGAACGAAAAATGCGGTTACTATCTATGCTTTATTTATTAAATTTAAATAAAAATAAATGAATTTTAAAGTTTATTATAGTATTTATGATTATAATGTGCAACTGATAGCACATTTAGCAAAATCTCTCCGCAACACGAAATAATGTCACAAAATTTAATGCTAAACATTTACGTACATATGGTCGTACGTTAATGAGCACATGTTGAAATACCAGAACGTAAGCCTCAATCTACGGGGTTACTGTTACAGACTGGTAGAAAAAATCATGAGTATTTCGAACACCACCCACAAGAAAGTACTCGGTAAACCGGACTAACAATTGGTGTATCGCCGATCGAATAGTAATATGTGAAAGTTGCTACACGAAGAAGGGATGCATCCATATCACTTTCGCCCTCTTCAAGGACTAAGTGTTATTGACCGACAGTCTAGGGTTGATTTGTACCACGAAATTTATTTTTGTTTATTCAAGCAATTTCTTTTTGTCTTTCCCCGCGATGGTCTGGGCTCCTTCGCAGAATAGACCGTCTGCTTTCCTGCCAGGCAGCTCGTAAAAGGCGAGCATAGGCTTACCGTCGCTAACACCATGACATCTGACTAGGTGGTAGAGTTTCAGCGACTCACCCGGATTGGTATCACCGCCTTACCTATTCCTGCCGCCATAACGTCATGACGTGTTCCGGTTTGGAGGATAAGGTAAACTTACTTTTGCTCGAGGCCCATCATGGGCCATTAGCCAACGCACCATTACCACCTTTGATGTCTCTAGGCGGCGAGAATTTCTTACCATCAGGAAATCCATCTGCTTGTTTGCCTTCCAATATCATAAAAGAAAGCCAAAAAAATCATGTAAATACGGTGATTTCGTTAGTAGATGTGGGCTGTGGCTTTTAAAATTAAATAATTATCAGCTGTCTTTTACACTTCTCTTAGTATGAATTCTTATTACACCTTATCATGAACAGACTTCTTGATATTTAATGCTTAGATATTTTTACCTGACCTAGGATACAAAAAAGGAAAGTGAATCAGACTGTTTTAATACGGAGAGATATGTTATCTCCGTACAGATTTCGTAAATAAGATTAAAGTAATTGTTCTTTAAAATTATTACTAATAAATTACAATAGTGCAATAGTGTGCTAAATAAATAAGGACTATGTTTGAAATATTAAAATACATATGAATATTCCACTTGTGTAAATGTGAATAAAATATTTGCAGACCACAATGTGGTAGAATATTTTGGTATGCTTAAATATTTAAATATTTTTGTAATAACATTCTAACATACATAATATTCTTTTAATTTTGCTGACACCAGCTCATGGATATACAAGTTTAAATTAACTTGCATATCGACCAAATAGATTGAATCAAATTTGTGAAAAAAATGCTTTACTCTTATTTTAACACGATACGAAAATATTATTATACCTAAATTGATATTCAAACTATATGCACACGGGTTAGCCTAGTTAGTTCTATCTTTTTGTAGTCAATCTCGTTATTTTAGTATTTCCGAGAGAATCCAAGTGACTGAGTCACTAAAGTGAAATTATAAAACAACGACAAAAATGTATAAACACTGTACATAATAAAATTTAAAATAAATAATCTAGTATACTAGAATTGTGACCTGTCTCTATAAATAAGTTGTTACAATTAAGGAATTGTAAAAATGGTTATAATGAAATGGAGAATCGAGATATTCAGTTTTATAATTATATTTTGTATGACTCTGTTTGTCATAAAATAATATGGTGGTAATTGTAAAAGTTTTTTTTTTTTGTAAAAGTTTAGTTTTCGTGCTCATGAGTTAGATTTACATAAACACAAAAAATCTCAATATCTGAGTATAAATGTCATAGTAGGTGAAAACTTTGTGTAATATCTAATTGCAATGTAGATACTTTGATTAGCAAAATAATATTTTTCAGAGCAATGTTACGATTTACTTACATAAAACACTTCATCTCCCCAAATGTAAATACCTAAAGATTAAAAAAGAGATTACAAAATATTGTAAAAACTAAATATTCATGTAAATATGACTACATTTTTTTTGATTATTAAATGCTACTACGACATTTTACTTTATAAATACGTTAAATGTTTTTTAAATAAAATAATTATATAAATCAGTAACTTTCCATTTAGTGTTCGTAAATAAGAGACTAAACATAGCTAAAATTTGCTCACTTGGTATTGAAAATAATTGGTAATTCAACAGAATTACGACATTAAGGCTTGATGTGTTCACTAAAGTTGGGTCAGTTTAACAGATCATTTTTGACAATATTATCAGCAATATTATTTTCATTATTAACAATATTATTTTCTTTTTAAAAAATGCAGTGAAATTTTCTTATAATAACGATGAAATTATGCAATTGATCTTAGACTGGACGTTGTCAAACATGACTTGTTAAAATGGCCCTACTTTACATTTTGTATTATTTAAGGTATTTACACTTTGTAAGGACTGAGGTATCGAATTAGAAGTGGGTATATCAACTATAAAACTAAGGTATATTTTACGAACTTTGTATTAATTTTTTGTGTGGATCAAATCTTAGGTCTGATTTTTAATGCTTCGGCCAAATCTAAGCGTTAAAAAGGCGGAACGTATTACGCGAAACGAAGCGTAAAATGGTCGTTCAAACCTGCGCGGTTTGACTATCTCGCATAATTTATTACTGTCACTAAAGTAGCACATCTCAACATAACTTAAAAATAAATAAACATTTCTGAGCAGATTACACGCACTGATCTAACTACAAAGTTATCGTCAAAGAGTATATAAATACTACGTCATAAGAGGCGGAACTTCCATAGATACATAGCAAACCCGAATTTTGTATAAAGTTTACTTAAAGTGACATGTGTCACTAGACTGACATGGTGAAAAGGTATAACCCGTAAAATTTGAAAGTAAGTCTAAAGGCATTCAGATATAAGGCAACTAGTGTCAAATGATTGAGGCGAATAAAAAACACAGCAAACTTATTTTTTTTATTTTTTTTGGATGAAAGTTGCGCCAAACTGGTTATCGTGTTAAAAGTTTTTATTTAACTTGCATTAAAATATACGACAATGTTTGTCCTGGTAGAATTTTGTTACTAAATTTTAATTATGCTATTCTCTAACCTGTTGAGCTGGATTTTTTAATAGGTACCAATTTAAGCCTAATGATAATGAAATGTTATGATATAAGTAATGGAGTTGATGTAATGATAAAGGCTTAAGGTGGTCATAGGAACTCCGAAAATTTCTAACATTAATATATTATGTTTGGGGTTATGTGATACTTTTAAAAAGAAATTAGAATTTATAATCATTATGGGAATAGCGGATAGCCCATATAAATATAAGCTTGTCCCAAAGAAGTATACATTTTTTAACAAAAACTTATAAACTTGTGGTATGGATATTAGTCAACGATACTAATACATTGACAAATTTGATAAATGCTTAGTCCCAGAAACTACTACTGACTACTACTACGCTTTACTGACGCTATATTTCGGCGTCGCGGTCGCGTAGCTGTGTAAGGAGGCATATTGGGTATAGTCTGTTTTTATATGATTACAAGTACAATTACAGTACAACAAGTACAAGTACAAAGTAAACAAACACCACTTATACCCGTTATATATAGCTATTTGACAGAACTGGATTTGTCGGAATATAATGGATTTCATTCAATAGGTACCTATATGATATCACCTACAAGAGTCGATTTAGAATTTGAGACCGTAATTAGTACAGGAAAAATATGACAGTTTAGAGGCAGAATATGTATTGAAAAATTGAAACTAAAAATGCACAATTACAAACTAGGCGACTGCTACGTCGTTATATATTATGTACTAGCTGCTACCTGCGGCTTCGCCCGCGTTTTCACAGAAACCCGGTGTGCGATCGGGATTAAAAATAGCCTATATGTTAATCCAGGTCACAATCTATCTTTTTTCCAAATTTCAGACAAATCCGTTCAGCCATTCGAGCGTGAAAGAGTAACAAACATCCATACATCCATACTTACAAACTTTCGCATTTATAATATTAATAGGATTGTACTGAATCGAATGATGCCAAACCAAAAGCCACAGCAAACAAAAAATTGTGAAATAAGAAGAATTCTTGTTCTAATAAATATTGATTATTTATAACAAAATGTTAATTTTATTTTATCGTTATGGTCTCGGTGCAAAAATTATATTAAAGTACCAATGCACTCAACTAATTTGGAAAATAAGTTTGTTTAATTCCTAAATTTGGATAGGACTCAAAAAATCTTCATTTCTATGCACAAATTAATGTATATTAATATATAGTAATGTATAGTAATACTATTATGGCTTAAATATTTCTGCATGTTACCTAAGAACAGAAAAGAAAAAATATTTATTTGCGGAATATGAGTGTTACAAAGATGTTACAAAATGATTTAAGCGTTCCAACATATTCTACCAACTTGTGGTGTGCAAATGTTTTAATAGGTTTTAATCAAATTACTAATTTTTATTATTTAGTTACTATCTACACACTGTATTTTGTATTTATTACATGATTATTTATTAATACAGACAAATTTTAGATGTAAATTAATTTATCCCTATCTACCGTAAACTACCACTGAGACTACTACTACCGCAAACTACTAATGTAACACCTTACTTTTCTTTTCAAATAGAACTTTAATTTTGTAACGATTGGTAATTATTAAAGTTACGAATAGTTGTAACATGTGTGAATTCGAGACTAAGAGTAAGTAATAAAAACAATGTATAATATAATTAATTATTTTAAACAATGTTATTCCATCCACTATTAACTGTGGCGCCAAATCATCTAATAGTTAGTAATTTAAATTAAAAAAAAAATACTTCTGAGCTTATATTAATTTAAGATGCAAAATATTGTAAGGAGCTTTATTAATAAATGTTCAAATGTTAATTTAACGTAAGATACTTATACATTGTACCTTGAGTTAACTTTAATCTCACTGTATAGTAAAGTCATCTTATTAATTCCATTCCCTTTTTAGTAGTTAGATATTTTTTTTATAATTTATTGGTTTTAGATCTAATAAAATCTTCCCAATCAAGGACATTTGTTTAATGATATAGAAATGTTTCAAAAATCATTAAATAAAACTTATAACTTCCAGTTCAAAGGTGTAAATAACTTTCTTGAAAACGTACTTTTGCATTAATTGATATTTTTGTAGACGATGAATTAAAGACAAAAAAAATTATACAAATTATGGTTGTATGTATTTATGGTTTTTCAAGCAATATCCCCGTTTTACGGTTTTACGGTATATGATAGTTTAATATTAAATTGTATATAGAAAGGGTATTTACTTTATTTTATCACAATAATTGATATACACGAGAATATATTTTACTTCGACGTATAATGACAGTATTTTAAAATGTTATTAATCCTTAAAACTATAACAAGTTTCATGTTTCTTTGTTTATGTCATACTTGTTTTTACTGTGTACATTCATTTTAATAATTTCCTAAAACTTGATATACTTATGCTTATATTTCCTACCTTTCAAATGTAAGTTCGCTATCCACAATTTCAATAGGTGTATATTTCTTTTAATTTAAAATAAACTAAGGAAAGTGTTTTTAATTTTGTTTGTTCCAAAATATATAAGGTGTGGTTAAACGATATGGAACAGAAGTATCCTTCACAGGCAGTGTCATTTACGTACATAATACTAGCTGAGCAGACAGACGTTGTCCTATCCTAACCTTACTATAAATATATATCTTTTTTCTTACAATTATAAATAAGCCAACAAAAAATAATGAATAAAATTAGTCCATTCGTCCAAGCATGATGCGATGACCAAAGGGAAATATGGATTCATTTTTATGCATAAGATTAGTTGACCGGTAGGTGTAGTTGTCTTACCTATGAATACTGAATTAAAATAAAGTTTCTTTTTATAATATCCTCTACTGACAATAATTAACACATCAAAAAAGAAGGAGCAGAATTTTCCTATCCAGCTACATGTGATGCGATCACCAAGTAAATTGGGATTAATTTTAAAACATAAAGGTCCTGATAGACTTGAGCATTTACTTGTTATAAACATCTGTGCGAATGTTACGTTACAGAAAAATAACGAGAACATTTTAGCGAGCATTCTATCGAGCGTTCTGGCGAGCATTCTAGCGAGCATTGCTTTGAGCTTTGAGACGTCCCTCCCCGCAGCAATGAGAATTACCAATGAATATAAATGCAGCACACGCGACCGTCAAGTCTAACATCTTCGTGAAGAATATTTTTGAACGAGTATCGACTAGAGCGTTCACTAGAATGCCCATGAAAATGTTCGAAGCAATATTTGGCTCTATGCTTGGCTTGGGTCGTTGTTTAGTTCGAAAAATATAAAAACGGTGAATGCTCGTATTCTATTACATGTGAATACTCAAGTCTATCAGCACCTTAAGACTAGAAGTACCGGCGAATTAAAATTCAAATTCAAAATAGCTTTTATTACGTAGATCCATACAGATTCTTGTAACGCGAAAATCAACAGATACTATAATAATATAGAATACTATAATATAGAAGTTTGTATGGATTAAGGCCTTGTTTTTCATACTTTTCCTGCAACATTCCAGGTTTTCCTTTTCATACAAACCTGCTCCTGGGAATAGCTAACACAATAAGAAAAGTATAAACAAAATTGGTAAATTTGCTCAGACGTGAAACGATGACCACGGGAAATAGAATCACCATTTTTATATATCCTACGCCTTAACCTCTTTATTTCATAATTTTAGACGGCTCACAGGAATGCAACCTAAGCTAAATAAACAAAATACCTACCAAAAATCAAAAACCAATAACTCGTATTAATGTTGCCATGCTGTTGTACTAAGCGCACGACTGTGACCGTGGTGGTGGGTGTGAAATGTCCCGTCCCGTTTAACTACGCCATTATTTCAAATAGAGGTACAAAACTTGCGGCTATGCAATAGAGTTTGGGAAATGTTTATTTTGAATGTTGTTTTATTTTTGTTTATTTAAATTTAATGCACCAATATACAGATATTTGATTTACCTCCTAATAGCATCATCTACGAGGTAACCTCAGTAACTGTTGAAAAAATGTAAATATTCTACAAATTTATAAAAAATATTCCACATTTCTCCAATAAATGTGTTTTTGTTATATATTTAGTTTCATTGTTTTAAAATAATTACAAACCCTATTACATATGAGTCATATAAAAGCAAAGGCAGCAACTTCCAGTTCAGCCCTATACTAGATGTGACTCATATATATAATCAAGGGAAAAGATTTACTTGTTAGATAATATTTGCATATAGCCGTTGACATGTTCCGGTTCGAAGGATAATGTAGCCGGTAAACTTACTTTTGCTCAAGCATACAACGAACTATTACCACCACTGGTGTCTCTAGGAAGCGTGCATTTCTTGCCATCAGGAAACCCGTATGCTTCTTTGCCTTCCAATATCATAATTAACAAGCTAGTAAGTATCTTCACGCCCATATCCCCAAAGTGACAGGCAGAGGTACAACCAGGGCACCCACGACTAGCCGAAGACACTAAGTCCCAGAATGTGATTGGTGGCAAGCCTATCGCTAACCGGACACATATCCTATCATAGGCGACGTTATTTTTATTAGAAAATAAAAAGTACATATTTTTAAGTTTTGTTAGACCCGACCCGACTCGGGGATCGAATCTCGAGAAGTCAATTCCAACGCCGGAACGCTAGATCACAGAGGCGTTTATTTAGTATAAATTATATTTGCAAAAAAAAATGTTTTAAATAACAAAAAAAATATTACTGCTTACAAGTTGTCACAGCGCGCTTACAATTTATACGAAATAATAATGAATACTTCTCAGAAGCTATATACATCACGGAAGAATACCATTTTTTTCTGTAAGGATGGCAAAGCGGTCACAAGATAGGGACATTTAGGATTTATCGACTGCGTTAGAAGATGGCGATGTGTCCTAAGAGGGGTTGGACGACGAGAATGACGAAAAAGAAGGGATTTATAATGATGACAGGAAATCCTGGACGATTCACTGAGAGAATACGATGCTATTGACGATTGTGAAGGTAACGGTGAACCTATTCCTAAAGCTGGAAAAGTTACAGAAAACGGCGAATATTCAGAATTGGACCTTATGGACATACTTAGAACGCTGTCGCATCAGGGTCAAGAGTCCCAAATAGTACCGTCGACTATTTTATCACCTTTTAGACTTAACCGTTAATAATGCTTGGGTGTTGTTCAAACAA
>NJDC01001328.1:94635-108046 GCA_002245475.1 Calephelis virginiensis
GTCTGATCATATTTAAATTAACATCGGACCACCTTCAAATCATGACCTACATTTTCAAAAATTAAAAATCAAAATCGGTTCACAATGGGCTGAGTAGTAGTAGCGTAGTAATAGTAGAGTACCAAAAAAAACATACAGTACAATTTTTGAGAATTATGGAGTTGCTTAAAACTTATATATTGACCCAATCACTTAGATACTATAGGTAAACATTACACGCGTTTTATTTTTGTATCCATAAGAATTACAAATTTAAGATGCCTATTGTATGATGAAACAAAAAAATATTTATAGATATTGTTCTGCGTATCTTCTTTCTTTCTTATCTATAAATTTTACGTCCCTGTGTATATTATATTTTTTTACAGTTCTAAAATTTGACACTGAATGATTTAGATTCAAGTTTTATTAATCTTATTTACAAGCTATATAATAACGCTTTTAACTGGTCCAATGACGATATTATCAAATTCCTTTGTTTTTTAGTAAAATAATTTGTACTTTGTGGAAAGTAAAGTAAAGTAATTAAGAAGGCTAGATATTTCTTCTGTTAGTTCAAATATTATTTTTGTACATACACACTACAAACGTTTAAGAAAAATATATTTAAATATGTATTTTGTAATAATTAAATATGTATTTTGATTTAACTTAATCGGAATCGATGCCGTACTAAAAACTTTGCTGGCTATTTTTTTTCAGTTATTCATAAAAAAACATTGGGTTAAAGAACGTAAAAAAGTTTCTACACAACATAGTTTTATAACAAAATAATAAAAAAATAAAGTATGATCTAAAACCAAAGTGATCACATATAATATTAATGTCTATTCTACTAAATTATATGTATACTATAAAAATACAATTTGTTATATGTTATCAAATATCCCTAAATAAATTAATATACCTGGACAAGTTACACGAATATAACAAGCCAAAGAAAGCAAATGCTTGAAATAAGCTGTTGTTAGGTGTGTCAGTCAACAATTCCAATGCATAGAAATATTTAAATAGATACTATTATAAGTAAGCAAGTAAGTATCTTCACGCCCATATACCTGAAGGAGTAGACAGATGCACAACTAGCCGAAGATACTTCGTACCACAATGTGATAGGTGATAAGCCTATCGCCAACCGGACACATATTCAATCTCGGGAAACGTTATATTTATTATAAAATTGAAAATGTACATTGAAAATATACTTTTTGGTTGCCCGCTCTTGGATCGAACCCGGGATCTCAAGAAGTCAAGTCCGACGCCAGACCGCTAGACCACAGAGGCGTATCCACTATATTTATTAAGACTTGATAACTATACTGATATGTCATTATTATTGCCCTAACCTTGATACTGTATGTTTATTTGAGCGAGTATTTTTGTTTTTATATAAATTCTAAATTACAAAAAAACATTCGCCCCAGTCCATATTTGAACTTACAACCTTTACTATTAATCCCACGAATGCTCTAACCATTTGAGCTACTGAGGATTCAAGTCCCGTGCCGAAATTTTTAATTCCTTGCTCTACTGTTTGAGTAGTTATGTCCTATAGATACACAGTTCTGAGTACCTACTAATTGAATTAATCGTTACAGATGAAGTTCTTATTTATAACGGCCATAACTTTCGTTTCTCTCAAGGCATTTTGATTTTAGCCTTGCCCTGTGCTTGGCTTAAATATCTGTCAATTTTAAAGAAAGAAAACATTTCGCCCCAAATAGATGCTAAAATAAAAATGCCTTGACTAAAGGTTACAGGTTCAAATCCTGTCTGAGGCAAGCACAGGGCAAGCGCTAGAAATGCCTTTATAAGTACTCTATTTTGTTTAGAAACCTTCATAAGAGGCTTAACAGTTTTGATAAAAGCACTCTGTTGACGACAGTAACAGACTACCTTTATTTCCGATTTCTTACCGATAAGATAATTCTGCTTTTATTAAAAAAAATATTTAAAATAAAACCGTTTGCTTTTTGCTTTCTTCCTTTCTTTGGATAAGCATTTCTTTCTTATGGTGCGGCCACACTTAATAGAGGAGATTCATGTTCGCGTTGTCGCGATAAAACGTCATGTTCGATCCATGACAAAGTGCTGGGCCACACTGTAAAAAAGCTTCGCGATGTCGCGATAATCTAGAGCGCCGCGATATTTCATTTCGCGGAAAACATGGAGTTCCGATAGCAGTCGTAGTTTTGAATAAATTTCAAAATTTTTGTCGTTACTCCATTCCATGAAAAAAGTTTAAATTGAACACCACGCACGCAAGTGTAAACCGCTCGGCGTCTCGCAGTCAATCAGTCAAATAAAGCGCGCGAAGTGTAGCCAACCGCACAAACTTTGTCGCGACAAAACCCTTTGATGTGCCGCATTTTACCGACAGCGACGCGAAGGGCTTTCGTATTCGCGAAGATGATTCGCGACAGGTGGAATTCTTGGCCAGACTTGTCGCGACAACGCAAATCGCAAATCGCATTATCGCGATATGTGTGGCCGTAGCATTAGCGTCAATCCTTAGTGAAAGCTTTCAATCAAAATCATTTATTTAAATACACAAAAAAAGATTCATAAACTAGAAATAATAAAATATGTGAATGTATACTTAGATTCTGTGGAGTTCTTACATAGGAACGGCATATCACCAACAGCATAGGTAAATGCAGTCATCGACACACTGCAGTTACCTATGTCAGCAGCACTTAGATGTGAGCGTCTGACGCCTATTGTAGGTTGATGTCAACCTGAATAACGGTCGCCAGTGCCCTCCCGCGGAGAGTTAAAATAAGTATATATAAATAAAATAGTAATAAGTAGATGCTTTGTTGCGGGGTTACACAAAAAAATTTTTTTTTACATTTTAGGGCTGGATATTGTAATAACATATTTTTTAATCAATTTCCAATCATTATAATATACTCCGTTTGGTTATGAAAACTTTTGTATAAAGTATTTTGACATACTTTCTAGAATAATTAACGACTCAATATACGACATTCGTAACTTCACTCGATTACAAAAAAACCATAGTAATGCGTTTTAAATACTGTTTCAGGTTTTATTTGAAATTTATCAAAGTTTCAAAGATACAGTAAAAAAAAATTTTGACATTTCAAAAAAGTTTAATTCCTTTTTTTATATTTTCTTCCCCGTGGTAGTCCGGGCTCCGTTGCAGAATAGACCATCTGCCTTCCTGCCAAGCAGCTTGTAAAAGGCGAGCATATGCTTACCGTCAGTAAAATCGTGACATCTGACTAGGTGGTAGAGTTTCGCAGCGACTCACGTGGATTGGTACTACCGCCTTACTTATTTCCGCCGCCATAACGTCATGACGTGTTCAGGTTTGGAAAGTAAGGTAGCCGATAAACTTACTTTAGCTCGAGACCTAACATCCCGGTCTCAGGTTGGCAACGCACCATTACCACGTTTGGTGTCACTAGGCAGCGTGAATTTCTTACCATCATGAAATCAGTCGGCTTGTTTGTCTTCCAATATCATAAAATAAACATAGTAACATTTTACAAAGAAATGTGGGCGTGGTGGTTAACGTACTACGTACTGCATGGGGCAGAATAAAAGGTTTGCACTTCTGGCTAATCTATTTGAATTTTACATGTTACATTTTTAAAACGTTGCAAACTTTTTAGTAACAAAAAAACAATTGGCGGAAAATAATTTGTCAATTGTTGTTTTATCATACATCAAAGTTTTACGTACCTACGCAACGAAATTGAAATTAAGTCGAAAAGATTTTAGAGTGATATTTTTTTATGATTTAAAAAATTCTCTTTCTCCGCAAGACTGTGCCGCTCGTCATCAAAATGCTTTTGGGAAAGAAGTATCTTGTTTGAGCAACGTGAGGCGATGGTTTGCTGAATTTTAGAGAGGCCGAATTTCTTTACAGGACGAATTTCGTAAGGGGCGGCCTTCAACTGCCGTCAACGAAAATAATAACAGCCACACTACTCTTAAGCGTGTAATTAAAGAAAACCCCCGGATTACCTATGAGACGATTAGAGGACTATTAGATATTTCTATGAGCCAAATTTAGAAAATTTTAGACGAAGAATTGAAAGTTTGGAAACTTTGTTGCCGCTGGATTCCTCATGAACTGACAGCGGAGCAGAAGCGGGCTCGCGTGGAATGGTGCTCACAGATGCTACTGCAGTACGACCACGGACATTCTTATGCTGTTTATGAAATTGTCACAGGAGAAGAAACATGAATTTATTGTTTTGAACCAGAAAAAAGCAACAATCTTGTGAATGGGTGTTTGAAAATGAGAACAGGCCAACAAAAGTGTGACAGGCGAGTAACGTTGGTAAAAAATGATCTCGTTTTTTTTCTCAGCAACGGGTTGCATCTGTACAATTTCACTTGAAGATCAAAAGAGTGTTAATGCCGAGTGGTATTCTACCATTTGTTTAACCAGAGTATTAGAAAAAGACTTCTTCAAACACGGCCAACAAAAATAAGTCTAAAAATGACTTATTTTTGTCATTTTTAGCTTCCGAAAATGTACATTTCGTCACTCATCCTGCACACAGCCCCGACCTAGCTTCCTGTGATATCTGTATTTTCCCCAGAATCAAAGATTTTCGACCAACATCTTAAGAGACTCGCTCTACAACCCTGGGTTAAGGGCTGAATTCAGAAGGCAGAAATTTTAGGGACGGCACGCATTGTGCGGAGATTCCTCACTCTGTCGCCCTGACCACTGACGACTTAGTTGTAAGACCACCGTTTTTTGTAACCTGTTTTTTATAATTATATTTTTAATATTTTTTTTATATTAAATGTAATAAGAGGCATTGAAAATAAATGATAATAATAATAAATATCCCTAGACAAGTCACACAAATTGAATTTAACCCCAAAGTAAGCAAATTATTTGCTTGTGTTATGGGTGTTAGTCAACGATTCTAATACATAGAAATACTTAAATAGATACCAGAATATATTTAATAAACACCCAGACCGGGAAATGCAGACTACTAATGCAGAATAAATTATTAACACATTAAGTGACCAATAAATCCTTGACATTTTAAACGAATTTCGTTTTATCTATTTATAATTCACTTTAATTTACTTATTCGTTTTTAATTTGAATTTGAAAAGAAAGCGTATCGCTTTACAGACTGTCCCGCAAGTTTTATTATGTCATATCTAAAGTTTTATAGTTTAGAAATTACAGACTCAAACAATGTCCAGTATTAAGCAAACAAATAACTCTAAATTCAGAATGTAGATACAATTTTGGACACTCAGGTTATTTAACATATACATGCATACATTCACGTCAAATTTCCCTACAAGGTAAGCAGAGAGCATCAAGTGTCAAGTAAACGAAATTCACTCGGCCGGTTAGTAGAAATGTAAATTATGATCATTTATATTCCAAAACGTGTCCTATTTTTGGGCTGATAAATAATTGAATAAATGAGCTGAACACTTCCAACCAATACAGCCGCTTTATTGAATTGCGCTATCAATTTTTTTTTGTCTCAATACTTCAAAAGAAAGCTAAATTTTCAATTACCAATCTCTTAAATTACATTCTCAAGGTTTTGAAGAAGGGGCAGCTTGTAAAATTTAATAAAGTGTCCTTAGGGTACTTGGGTAAAGTTGTTGAGTATAAAAGGTATGTCTAAGTAGGTGGAAACGAACTACAAATCAAATAAATCAAATAAAGAATTACAAATCAAGACAAGAGTTTTGATTTGTAATTCTTTAAACCCATGTCACGAAGAGTGGTGTGATTGATGGCTGCCTCAAGCCATAAAAAATGCTTTGCTATCTGTATGGTGCGATGACAATTTAGTTCATTTTACTGATGACAATGAAAAGCATTGCAGTAGCCTTAGAAAAAAGTTAAGATGGTGACATATAACTTAGTAGTAACTGTGGTAGTGATAAGTAAAGCCAATATTTGATTGACGAACTACCACGATGAATGTCTGTTCTCCAGAATGGACCTTGATCAATACGGGATATGTTAATTAAACTAGCTAGTTTCTTTAAATCAACATCAACCTATGGACTCATTTATCAATATAGTCAACGTGCGCGACCTTATAACAACCCTTTTTAACTCACATATAAACAATTTAAGGTAGAAACCCACGTACCCAACGTATACGATCCATGATGATGTCTGATTATAATCAGATATTATGTTTATCTTCATATGTATAATCCAACGATTTTCATGAAATTTAGTATGTAGGGTGTTACGGGGACGATAAATCGATCTAGCTAGTAATAATTTTTAGAAAATGTAATTTTATTCGTGTTAAAACTGAAAATTTCATTCATGTTTAAACTTAAAAATATGTCTTTTCCTGACATCTATTGGCGAATAAGAATACTATTTTTTGTGAACAGCAGATGTCATTGTTAAGTGACACGAAGTTAATGAGTGTTTGCTAAGAAATTTTATGATATGGGTCGTACTTAAATAATTCCAAAAAACACAATTTATAAAAAAATACCGAGCTAAGCTCGGTCATCCAGGTACTGTTGATTATGACCTATAAGTAACAAAGGCAATAAACCATCCTCAAAGTCAATTTTCGAATCACATAACATAGTACAATGAAGTCAGAACAACGTCTGATGTCAATTGTACGTTGCATACGTGGGACCAGTATGCACGCCTACTCTCCCACGACCTACTGCATACGTAGGATACGTGGGCTCAGTTTGTTTCTACCTTACTCACACGTAGGTATATTTGGTTTGGTCTCGTGTTTAAACTGACATTGTTTATCTAAAACACTATTGGTTACAACTTATATAACCTCAATTCGTTAGTACAACCATAAGTTATTTATCAAAAAGTAACGAAATGTTGCTAATAGTTATATAAAACAAATAAATAAACGTTTTAAGTTATCAATAGAAAACGAACGACCGTAGTTAGATTTTTTACTATTCGTACAAAAAATACCGTTCGTAAGCAAAAACGACTCGTTTCTTAAATATAGGAACCGAGCATTAATCATTCTTGCGTTTTTTGAGTTGCCTAACAAGAAGGCTCATTGTCTCCATGGAGAAAGCCCCAAATATCAATATATTTAAAAAACGTCACTTTCTACGTTCACTCTGTCTTGATATAAGCTGACTTCTTTATTTTTCCATTGTCATAAAAATATTTTAATCCAATATGACCTTTCATTTCTTTTCGTGTATTATAAGTAGCATCGCACAACATTTCTTTGAGTTTATTAGGTCCTTGCATGTGAAATTAAGATTTTGTACTGGAGGAGCAAACTGTTAAATATTTTTTAATATATAAGACTATTTTTTTAAATTAAAATATGACCCATTGCTATTAATGTACTTTTCATAAAAGCAAATATTTGCTTGGTCCCTTTACTAAAAAAACATTTAAACGGGAATCAATAAAAACCTTGAACGCGGCTTTTGACACTGGACCATCGGATTTAATATTTTTCTCTTGCAAGAAGTTGTTTAAATTTTGAAAAAGTTGTAATATGTTAGAGTGAGATCCAGGAAATATGGAGAATGTCTTAGCCATTCCAATTGAAGCTTTTTGAATTATTTAGCAGCTAGCTTATCAATCCCAGTGTGCAACTGCTGACAATAGATGTCTGCCGTAATCGTCTGAACGACGTCGTAGATTTTCAATCCTTTCAAATTTACTATTTTTGGTTCAAATGGATCAAAACAGTTTTATCACTCTACTGCTGCATAATAATTGCTTATGCAATATTTCAAAATAATAAAAATAATCCCTGATTTGATTATCAATGCTAAACGAAACCCATGTAATGTTATTCCTAACTTCATTAAAATATGACATAATAATTATTATGTCATTCAATGAAACTAAGAAAAAAATGTCCACTGGTTGAGACAGATGAATTATAATGAATCTGAAAAAGTACTAAATTTTAATTTTTGATCCTAAATAAAAGCTGTGCTGTGCTGTTAACTTCTTTTTGATAACAGGAGAAACCAGATATGGATTTATTTATTTATCACATGTAATTATTAGTGTAATTTATTATCTTAATATCTGTGCTACCAAAGTCAACAATTTTTGTATACTAGAGTTTAGACTTCGTTTTTCTAGATCATAATACTACTATGTCACTGAGTTTTGCGTAATTGTTAAATGGCAGTACCTAACACGTTAGATAAGAGTATTTTGAAGAGCAGCATTATCCTAGAACAAGTTTTACTAACTTAAATTGATAATGCCTACTTTAAATTATAATGTAACGTGTTTATAAATAAAGTTTACCAATCATGTTCGTTTTTCAAATATTTAGAGACCTTATTATACTTGTAGCCTTTCTAACATAATTATGCTTTTATACATTCATGTGTAGTATCACTTAGGTTTAATTTTTATTTTTAGTGTACATATTTTATATTTCTATGTGCTTGGTTTAAAATAGAGAGTTATTTTATTGTGTTGCTACATAATATAATATATTTCGAAAATATGATTTCGAAATGAGAAATGAAACAGAATAATAAATCAAATAGACATTAATGGAGTTTGCAATATTGCGGTGCTTATTGGTAAGTGTCAGTGTATGCGTTAATGTTATACCTATGACCCATGTTTATCATAAACGTATACACTGATACGATACATTTTCAGGACTTAGAAAAATTAAAACACGTTATGTAATCAACTATTTGAATCACGTTATGTAATCAACTATTGATATCATTTTTGTTTTTATCAAAAAACATTCCACTGGCTATAGAGCCACAAATAGCCACAAATTTTGTAAAATTATTTATTATTTGCTCTTTATTACCATAGTCATAGTATTTGCGTAAAATATCAATCAAACTTCATCCTCGATGAAACCGTTCGATAATTTTCTAATTTCCGGTCAAATTAGTCGAAACTGTGAATAAACTGCTGCAATTAGTATTTTTGAATGCGAACGAGCTATCTATTAATGTCCCGTATTAACGTTAATCATTTGCTATGTTTTTTTTTTTATTTTACCTTGTGTTTCTAAACTTGAGTAAGCATCTTCCAGCTCTTATCACTGCAGAGGTAAGTAGAGATACAACCACGATAACTAAAATTATTCGAAGGTGCTAAACTTCAAAATGATACATGGTAAACATATCGACAAATCGGGTACTTTTGATGTTGACGAAACACACTTTCGAGATGCCCGATCCGAAAGTCAAATCTCACGCAGTCAACGCCAACAACGGACAACAGCGATTAATAAAGAAAATATATTAACTACTAGCTGCTACCTGCGGCTTCGCCCGCGTTTTCACAGAAACCCGTTGTGCGATCGGGATTAAAAATAGCCTATATGTTAATCCAGGTCACAATCTATCTGTCTTCCAAATTTCAGACAAATCCGTTCAGCCATTCGAGCGTGAAAGAGTAACAAACATCCATACATCCATACTTACAAACTTTCGCATTTATAATATTAATAGGATGTACCAGTATTACAATTGGATATATTTCTATAAAAAATATCATACGGGTTATATAACGCTTTTACGGAAGAAATTTATTTGCGAATGAATATACTCTTTTCTTTTCTTGTTTCACTTAGAATACGGGAATTGCAATGTGACTTAAATTTTTAAATTTGTGTCTTCGTGATATCTAATAAGGCATAAAATTTTCAGATTACGATTCCGGATTAAGATTAGGATTCAGGGAAAGCCTAAAAACAAAAATGTGTGTGAGAGAGAATCATTATTTCTGTATTATTAGGTTACATTTAACTATCCATTATACACAGTACTTTACAATTTTATAATCTGTTCAAATAAGAATATCTACAGAGATGTATGAATATCTACAATAGGCATAAAATCCCGGCCCCACGACAGCCACGCTATAAATATAGGTCACGTTAGATTTTAACCAAGAAATCGTGAGCTTTGTTCGCTTACCTCTCGCATAAAAAGTAAACTTTAGGAAAATCCCCTCCGTTGCAATAAAATGTTACTAATCCATTCACTAAACTAGTTTTTAATATTACGTTTACCTTATCTGAGTCTCGTAATTAAGGAAACAAACTAAAAATAATAAAACTTGATGTTTATCTGATAAAACTTCTTATACGAATACTCTATAAGTATTTTACGGTGACCATGATGCAAGATGGAAAAAAGGAAATGTTCTTACAGTCTGGATTTCATATGATGACTGCACGAAGTCCGCCAAAATTGGGCGACTAGAACAAGTATGAAAGTGTAGAATTCTTGTATTATCTTTTTTGTGATATTGTAAGGTTAGTAACCTGAATTTTCTTTTTGTTATTTCTGATTAATTTATTTATTTCTTTTTTCTTTTTCTTATTAATAAACTTGGACTAACGAAGGAGTAAAATTAAGTTGATATTATAGTCTGTATCGCATTGTAATAAAGACTATAATACCAGGTTGAACGCCGTGTTTATTAATAATTTAATAAAAAAAGAAAAAAAATTATATGTGTCCAATTGCCTAGATTGCTTGATATTCTGACCCTCTGCGAAAGTACCTGCTCTAGATCTTGAGTTCGTTTTGGAGCTGACGATGAAGATTTAAAGCTCATTAAGGTTCAAACCTTCGTTACCAGATTTGACAAGTACTTACTCTATATTTTTTTTATCGAAAACATAATATTTTACAGGTAACTTGTAACTTGGATCCTCTATACTTTGTTGTTTTTGATCACTCTTTTTTATGATATTGAAAGGCAATGTATCAGGCAGTCAAAATATATATTTGTTGGGTAATACACTCAGACCAGTGAAATACATAACATTCCGAAAAATTCAAAGTTTAGATTAGTTTTCCACGGATTGCTTATCTGTGTGAAAATCTTAATTATCTGCATGAAAGTACTATCATTTATTTAATACAATGTTCATTTATTGCGTTATCGTACACAAACATGACAACTCGAACATTCGCGGAAGTGCCCTGCGCCTACTTACGAATTTTCGATCTGACGATCTGACGCGAGTTTAGAAGTTTTTACCCATTCCAAAAAAAGTGCGCAACGCCACTAAGGAAGTTTTCACTTCAAAAAAATCTTATTTTGAAATTCCAACGACATTGTAAAGTCGTACTTCTTTCGTTTTGTATTCATTCAATTTCAGTTTCACTTTATGATATAGAACGAATTTGCAAGGCCATTTTTGTTTGTCGGTTCACGAGATTATCTCATATTGGAATTTTCCCAAACAAACAATAGTAAATACATTTTTTACCAATATTTTTTTATTATTAAAGGTTTTTATAACCAACATCGGATCATGGCATAGACGAATCCCTGCTTCGAGCTGTTTAGTTTATTTTTTAGATTACAAAGCAATGCCAGAACCAGGAAGAATAAATTAATGTTATTTAGAAAAAAATCTACTGTTCCTATCGCCAACCGGGCACATACCCAATCCCAGGCAACGACATTTTTATAGATAAAATGAAAATACACATTTTGTAATTATTTTTGTTGCCTGACCTCCTGGGTTCGAACCTGGGACTCAAGAAGTCAAGTCCGATTCTGGACCGCTATTACCGCTAGATTGTAGTATTCATACAGCACATGTTTTTTTTGTATTGTGTGGGTATTATGTATTAATACATATTATAGTTTTAGTACAAACAAATAACACTATGCAATATTATCTATATATATAAAAGAAAGTCGGGTTTGTTACAACACTTATAACTCGAGATCTGCTGGACCAATTTTCATGGTTTTTGATTCGTTGGGTTTGTCTCCGCCCCGAATAGCAGAATACACCTTAAAAACAATAAAACAAAAAAATAAGAAAGATGAATCAGTCGTGATAGTTAATAGACCGATTAGGCTGCAAATTGATGGAGGTAGCTTAGATCTGGGAGAAGGACATGGGGTACATTTTATCCTTTACAACAACGAGGAAACTAGGAAATACAACATTTTAATTTTTGCTATACAAACTGGAGAGCGGAACGAAGTTCGTCGGAACAGCTAGTATTTAATAAAAGACGGAAGAAAAACGGTAAGTAAATTTTAATTGAATATTCATGATCATTTTTCAGACCAGCTAGTATAAATTAAAATTTAATACTGCTAAGTTTTTTTTTATGATATTGGAAGGCAAACAAGCAGACGGAATTCCTGATGGTAAGAAATTCACGCCGCCTAGAGACACCAAAGGTGGTAATGGTGTGTTGCCAACCTGAGGTCGGTATGTTAGGCCTCGAGCAAAAGTAAGTTTACCGGCTACCTTACCCTCCAAACCGGAACACGTCATGACGGTAAGGCGGCAGGAATAGGTAAGGCGGTGATACCAATCCAGGCGATTCGCTACTAAACTCTACCACTTAGTGTGGCTTTGACATGTTTTATAAACACAAATGTAATAAGCAAGCATTGATATACCACTCAATAGCTACAAAGTGATATTGATAGTGAAACCAATCCAAGGAAGTTAATGCTTTCAAGGTTTTGTCATTCACATTCCTCTTGAAAAACTGTTATAAGAAGACCTACAGTAATAAATGAAATGGCCAAGCTAAAGAAACAGCTGAACCGATATGGCTAGTTTTGGTTTCGAATTAAGTATTTGTTTAAGTACAGGGAAGGTTTAAAAGGCAAGAAAAAGGGTAAAACTACAAGGAAACTAGGAAAAACAAACTGATCGCGTGGAAATAATAAATGCTACACCTAATTAATACATTTTTGTGTGATAAGTGATAACACATCGAACAAGCATAATTTAACCATGATGGTAAGAGACAAACGTGACATACAGACACCAAAAATGTTATAGGTGTGTCGCTGTCTTTTGGCCTGGGTGTAAGATCAAGTATACCACCTACCTCATCCTTCGACCAGAACATGCACTGTCAATATGGTGACAGGATTAGGTGACGCGGTGGATTCCTAATCGGGCAAGTTGCTGCGCAGCAATTGCTCTAGTCAGTATAACACATTTGACCTACTAAGTAGAAAGCAGATATACATAGGGGACACAGCAAAATAATACATAGGACGTCCATCCGTCTCCACATCTAAAAACATTGTAATTTTTTTTTGACCAAATGTATAAGCAATCACGTACAAAAAAAATGAGGCATGAGGTGAAATTCTGCTACTTCTATTTAAGTATCAGATATCGCATTATTGTACATAGTTTATCAAATAAAATAACTTAAATCGATTGGACGAATCGCCTGTATCATAACATTCTGCAAAATTCTTGTTAAGCACATTCACACTATCATAGACTTTATAAGAACTTCTGTTAAACAAACACTAAATATACATTGGTGGTGATTCTGCTATTCACAAACTAAACTTAGTTTAGATGCATGCTATCTTTCTCAAATAAAACAAAAACAAAAGAGATGGGACAGTTTAGACGTGTCAGATTAGTGCGGACATGTCTAATCGTGATGTTTTTAATCA